>NW_026844077.1:4000471-4062971 GCF_029531705.1 Pantherophis guttatus | reverse complement strand
GTAAACCTCTGAGGCAAGTAGATTCCTCCAAGAATAGCTTTATTGGATATATCATATTAGCTCTTAAGATTCTTCTATTCCAGCAAGCCGGCCTGGCCTAATTTTCTCCCCCGTTTTAGAATTCTTTTACATCGAAATTTTAATTTGTTTTAAATTATTGGGATTTTTTTAATTGTCTTGGGCTAAATTATTTAATCTGGTTTTTTTTTTATTGCAAAAGTTTTACAATTATATTTTCACCCCACTTTTCCCCCCCCCAACCCACCCCTCCCTCCCCACCCTAACCCCCCCAACCCCCCCCTAACCCTCCCCCTCTGACTTCCACAGAATATAATCCCATCAAAATCCCCTTTTTTTATGAAAACTTGAACCCCTCAAGCCCCCTTATAATTTTTTCTCTCTTCACAATTCAGACATTTCTATTTCTATATAACTTTCAGTGAAAAACTATTTGATACTTCCTAACTTGGTATTTTTTCTGCACATAATCTATCCATTTTTTCCATTCCCATTCATAAGTCTCTTGCGAGCGATCTTTTAAATATGCTGAAATCTTCGCCATCTCCGCAAAACTGGCCATCTTCAAAGTCCATTCCTCAATGGTGGGTAAGGCTTCATTTTTCCAGTATTTACCTATCAATAATCTCGCTGCTGTTATCATGTACAATATCAACTTAGTTTCATCCAATGTAAAACCCTTTACTATACCCAATAAAAACAGTTGTGGTTTTAAATCTGGTTTTAATTATATCTTTTAACTTTTGTATTTATGTATTTTATTTTGTGCCTGTTCACCTCCCTGAGTCCTTCGGGAGTAGGGCGGTATATAAATCTAATAAAAGACAAAAAGATATTGGAACAGTTCTGGTGAAAACCGACTCTGAAGGTTCCCATGGTTTTCACCTAATTAAAAGTAAAAAGTTTTTCCCCTTCCCCAAACAATCGGTCACATGGTCCAATCAAGGTGCTGTTTGGTTGCCTGGTAACTTCGCTCCTCCTCTCTCCGACCACCTGTGGAAATGTCCTTGGTTCCCAAGAGAAAGTATTTTGTTTTGGCTACAAAACCCCAGCTATCTCGATTCCCCCCTCCCTGTCCCTCAGCTCCAGTGCGGCAACACTGAAGTGCCAAGATGGCTGCGGTCAGGTCACCTTCAGGTTTCACAGAACCCTGTGGGGGGCACACGGCCCTGCTTGCACAAATGGAGCTTTCTGTGCCAGCGAGAGTGTCTGCTTCTTAAGCAAATTGAGTTATGTGCCTTCATCTGCTACTTGTGCAGCCCAGTTCCAAACGGGCCACAGCCCGGTACGAGGCCGTGGCCCGCGGGTTGGGGAACCCCTGCCCCAAAGCACCTAAAGGCCGGGCAAGAAGCAACGGATGGAAAAATCATGTCTGACTTAATAAATATCTCACTTAACAACAGAAATTTTGGGCTCAGTTGTGGCCATAAGTGTTGTGGTCCGCCAGCAGCCCGCAGAGCTAGCAGCGGAGTCGGACAGTGAGTGTTCTGCCCCAGCTACGGACCCCAAAGAACGCAACACACACAAAGTCCGTTCAAACCTTAGTTTACTGAATAAACCAGTCTTTTACAACAATGGCTGTTAATTCATTGCATTAACAGCTGCCAACAATTCAAAGAATAATAACTGAAAGCTTACCATGGTTGGCAGAATGCCCAGAAGCAATTCGCAGGAAGCTGATAAGATAAGCAAGGCAAGACACGAAGGTATATGAACTAAGTTGTTCCCTGCAAATTGCTTCAGTCGGCGTTCCTCCTTAAATAGGCTAAGGGAATGGCCAATTAGCCCCAAGCCTTACTCTCGAGGAGACCTCCTCCTGAGGAGCCACTCCTGCCTTTTGGCAGCTCTGCGCGCCTGTGCATCGAGAAGAGGCTCCTCCTCTTCTTCCTCTTCACTTATGGGTGCTTCTGGAGGTTCTGAAGGTCCTGGCTGAATCCCTGCCTCTGGCACCACATCTTCTCCAGCCTCCTCACTGTCTGACTCGAGTGCCAGCTGCACAGGCTGCTGGCGCAGCACCACACCAGCCTCCTCACTGTCTGAATCAGCTACTAGCTGCACAGGCCGCGTAAGGGCCACAACAGTGAGGAGGCTGGGGAGGACCACGGGCCAGTCCTGGAGTCTGGGGAAGGCCCAGACAAGGGCTCTGCGTCGGAGGCAGAGATGGGGCCAGGGCAATCTGGGAGCGATGCCTGGACTCCGGAGCCTCCAGAGTTGGACAGCAGAGAGGCAGAGGAGCAGGAGGAGCCTGTTCCTAGTGCACGCATGCACAGAGCTGCCAGAAGGCAAGAGCAGCTAAAGCAAAAGGGACGACTCGGGAGTAAGGCCAGATGATTGGCCCCTCCCATAAGGCTTAAAAGAGCAGCAAAGGCTCTTGGGCTCTTTGTAGAAAGCAAAGAAATAATGGCTAGCTGATGAGAGCTAAATAGCTTGAAATAGATCTATACTAGTCTCCCTTTATTTCTTTATCAGCTAAATATAAATTTGGTATAAAATGGTTTGTGGTCAATGTGACTGCTTGAGGGCTCCTGGATTGGAGCTGAAAGGCGAAAGGGATGCAGTATGCTCCCTCCTACATGTTGGAGTAGATCAGGTGCCTTGATATAAAAACACTTAATCTCTCCCCTGGCTCAAGCTGATGAAGGGAGAACTTGTGGCTCAGAGCTTAATACAACTGCCTAACATGCAGGAAGCCCAAGTTTGAATCCAGTTAAGGGTATGGCTAGCTGATGAGAGCTAAATAGCTTGAAATAGATCTATACTAGTCTCTCTTTATTTCTTTATCAGCAAAATATAAATATAAATTTGTGTGTGTGTGTGTGTGTGTGTGTGTGTGTGTGTGTGTGTGTGTGTGTAGGTCTTTGGTTATTCGGGTTTTCTCCCGCATAAAATTGGAGGTGTCTTGGCAACGTTTGCCAAGAATGTTTGCTCCTAGAAGCACGAAGCCGAAAACACCAGCCTGAAGATGACGAATGAGACTTCGTCGAAACGTTGCCAAGACACCTCCAATTTTACGCGGGAGAAAACCCGAATACAAAGACCTACATACAAACACCCGCGAAAACCTCAGAAAACAAATATGTATGTATGTATGTATGTATGTATGTATGTATATGTATATGTATATGTATATGTATATGTATATGTATATGTATATGTATATGTATATGTATATGTATATGTATATGTATTTCTCTTTAGTCAGGTTCTTCCTACATAAACCAAGATTTTTATGCTAAAGAGAAATACACATAAAGCCTACGAAAAGGAAAGAAAACAAATATATATATATATATATAGTACACTGAGACCATATGCACCAAAGACAAATTCCTTCTATGTCCAGTCTCACTTGGCCAATAAAGAATTTTATTTATTCTATCTATTTAAAGTTCAACCAACATGCCACTTGCCACACCAGTGGTGGATTGCCCCCGGTTTGGACCGGTTCACAAAAACCGGTAGTAAAACCGGCGGGAGGCTCCGCCCACTGACCTGGATGTCATCAGGAAGTGCACAGAAGTGCGCGCGCACAAAGCAAGAGCACGCACGCGGTCCCGTTGTTAACTGGTAGTAAAGGTAAGTAGAACCCACCCCTGTGCCACAGAGAGAGAGAGAGAGAGACAAATCACAAGAAAGGTTTAATATCCTTTTTATTATTAACATTATTCAGTTTGGAAAGCATTATGAAAAATACACACTTTACAAAGGGTATAAAGAAAGAGAGAGAATGCAATCAATCGATTGAATGGCATTCTTATTTTCCCAATTTGGATTACTTTTCCCCTTCTGGATAGGGAAAAATCTGGGTATTTTAGAAAAAGAAGCTGCAACTAATCAAGATGTAGCAACACAGCCAACCAACCCGCCTACAGCAACAGAGCCAGCACCCCCCACTTCCCCAACAGTATTTATCGAGAGGCGGCATCTCCAATCACGCTTTGCTCGCACAGACACGAAGCCGAAGACACCAGCCTGATGATGACGAGTGGGACCTCGTCGAAACGTCGCCAAGATACTCTCAATCTTACACGGGAAAAGACCTGAATGCGCCAAGACTTGCATACCTGTACCCGTGAAAATCTACGAAAACATGTGTGTGTGTGTGTGTATTTTTACTAATATACCTGGAACTCGTATTTTTAGAATAATTTAGAATAATCTCCTAGGCTTCTTCAGACAGCAAGCATACATTTTGCAGCTACAGCTGCAATTTGAGAAACTTGGTTTACATAGGAAAATACCTGGTTGAAGAAAAATACATATATATATGTATGTATGTATGTATGTATGTATCAATATATTTATTAATTTTATATGCTGCCCGTCTTACTATTGTGTGATTCTGGGCGGTATCACTGAGAAAAGCTCCTTTCACTTTCTCTAAGTAAAACAAACCCTTTGTTGTGGCCCCGCCCTCTGAGCCTATCTCATCGGAGGAAGAAAGCTCCGAACATGAGGAAGAGGAGTCAGCCAGGCCTCCCTCTCCAGGCCCCTCCCCTCTGGCACTGTCTCAGGTGCCGGCCGAGGGAGAGGAGATTAGCCAGGAGCCAGGTGTCTCCGATGAGAGTGATGGAGGCGATCTGTCGTTCCTGGATCCACCCCAACGAAGGCGTGATAAACGGTTGCAGCAGTTAAGGAGGCATGCTAGGGATTAGAACTGAGTCACTGGACCACACCCCAGAGACTATATAAGAGAGGGTGGTGGCTGGTAAAACTCCGTGACGAACAAAAACGAACTTTGGCTAGTCACTTGAACAACGTCTGAAGCTGCCGAAAGGGATATTGTTTTGCTGGACTATTTGCAATGCGTATGTAATTTTATGTTATCTGTTTCAGTAAAAGCTCTTGGCAGACGGTGATTATATTGCTGCCAAGTTTGAGATAACGGCCTGTGTGCGTGCCAAGTACTTTCTTAACCCTCAGCTGGCTGTGTTTGTGTGTGTGTGTGGACGGGGACAGATCACCCTTATTCAACCATGAACCCAACCAGCGGAAGACCAAACCCAACCCAACCTGGCTGAACATTGTGTGTAAACCCAATCCTTGTCAACTGTACATCATGTTTTAAAGGCTCAGCACATTGCATGAATCCAGGCAATTTATCCTACAAACCCTCGGTTGAGTGAAACCAGGCATTCACTTCTACACAATGGACTACACATGAGATATACTCCCTTGGTATTTGGGACAGCCAAGTTTATCAACAGTTGACCTTATCAAGGTCCAAGTGGAAAGTAAGAAAGCTGGGATCATCACCCCTCCCCCAAGTGGATTTCCTTGCAAGCAAGATTGTTTCAAGCAAGAAGGAAATCTTGAGGTTCTCCTCCCAGGAGGGGTAAACCACCAACCATAGGGCTATTTCTCAACTTTATAATAATGCATCTTGCTATCTACTGCCCATAACTTTGGTCAACTCATGTGGGTTGACATTTGCAAGGAGCAAATGCAAAGAAATCACAAAACATCTGCAAAATCATGACTGGGGAAGGAAGGAGAATCAGGCCCTTGACCCAAGTAAAGGTCCATGTAGATCGGATGCAACCGAGGTATACCAAGGACTAGGCTGGACTATTAGTTGAAAGAATTGAAGACAGAGCCAAGTAGCAAGAGGGAAATTCTTTTTAACCTACAATTTTTCCAGGATAGGTTCGAGTCCTCCCTGGGGGAGCTGCCAAGAGCTCATGTAGTCTCTCATCACAGATGGGCTCCAATGATGTAGAAGACACTGGCCAAGGTGCCCACCAGCAGCAACAAGGAACTCGTCTTCACACTGACGGCACCACTTGTGTTGCACAAGGAATGCTCACAGCAATTAATTGAGAAAGCCATCAGGCCGATATCAACCCCTACCTCAGGACAATAGGCAGAACATTCTTTGCTGATCAGTTGCTTGTAACTTTCACCTGCAGGAGAGGAAGAAAATTAACACGATTGTTTTGTTTCCATCATTTAATATTTTTTTTCCAAGAGAAGCTGTTTGCAATCATAGGTCTGAGTGTTCTGGCTTTGGAAGAAGAACTCAATTATTATTATTTTTTTTCAAATGAGAACTATTCTAACTGGAATTAGAAAAGGAAGGGATACAAAGTTGGTTTATTTGTTCAAGCTTAAAATAAGACCTTTTGTTAGAACTAAAAGGAAGGAGTGCAAAGTTGGTTTATTTGATCAAAATTAAAATAAGATTCATTTTATTTTTATTTTTTAAAGTTTTGGCAACCTTTTATGGACATCTTTTTAAATCAGTTTTTAAATTTGCTTATAGGGCTTGCCAGAAATCATCCATCAGCGTGACCAAGGCAGTTTCCATGCTTTAACCAGGCCTGAAGCCGGACTGAAAAGGGTCCAGATAATCCGTTTCATCCAATGACCACAGGAGCTGAAGTGCCACCACTTTCTCTACAACCTTTCCCACAAAGGTAGGTTGGAGACTGGACGAAAGTTCTTTAATTCTGCTGGGTCCAGGGAAGGCTTCTTGAGGAGGGGCCTTACAACCGCTTCCTTTAATGGTTGCGGAAAGGACCCCTCTCTCAAGGACGCGTTAACTAAAGCCTGGAGCCAGCCTCGTGTCATCTCCCTGCTGGCTGAAACCAGCAAGGAGGGGCACGGATCCAACAAACAAGTGGAGGAACTCATTGCCCCTACAGCCTTGTCCACTTCCTCAGGAGTCACTGGCTCAAACTCCTCCCACACAATAGGACTAAGACCCGCCCCCGTCATCTCGGTCGGTATTGCCCAATCAGAGTCCAGGTCCATCCGAATCTGAACAACTTTATCCGACAGAAACTGCACAAATTCCTCAGCTCTACCCTGCAAGGGCTCCTCCGTTCCCCCTACCTTAAAGAGGGAGCGAGTCACCCTAAATAGGGCGGCTGGGTGAGAATCAGCGGACGCAGTAAGTGTGGAAAAATGTGAACATTTTGCCGCCCGTATCGCCACTAAATAAGTCCTAATAAAGGCTCTCAAAAGTGTTCGGTCGGATGCGGATTTACTGGTCCTCCAGCGTCGCTCTAGACGTCTCTTCTGACGCTTCATCTCCCGGAGCTCCTCAGTAAACCAGGGAGCTTTCCTGGCCCATTGAGAGGCCGCAAAGGTGCAATCCGGTCCAATGCCCCGGATGCCGCCTTATTCCAGGGTCTTGGACGGACTGTGGACAAGGGAGTCAGGTATCTCCCCAAGCTCCTTCTGAAACCCTTCAGGGTCCATTAAGCGTCTGGGATGGAACCACTTTCTTTTTTTTTTTTAATTTGATTTATATGCCGCCCTTCTCCGGAGACTCAGGGCGGCTTACAATGCATTAAGCAATAGCCTTCATACCGTTCCATTCCATGGTGGTATTCAAATTCTTTTTACTACCGGTTCTGTGGGTGTGGCATGCCTTGGTGGGCATGGCAGGGGAAGGATATTGTAAAATCCCCATTTCCATCCCACTCCAGGGGAAGGATATACTGTAAAATCCCCATTTCCTTCCCACCCCGCTAACCTGCTTTCCAGCTCCGTTCTCCTGTGCAGGACAACAAAAGAAAACCCAGCTGATCAGCTGAGACACCGATCAGCTGGGACTCTCGGGAGGCAGCGAAGTGATGGGGGCGGGGCCAACCAGAGATGGTATTTGCCGGTTCTCTGAACTACTCAAAATTTCCGCTACCGGTTCTCCAGAACCTGTCAGAACCTGCTGAATACCACTTCTGATTCCATTCCATTGTAAAAGAAGCATTTGTTTCAATTACAGAATGAAAAGCTCCCAGAGGGGTACAGTCACTTACCACGACCTCCACCAAAATATTTTGTTACGCAGTAGCGGTCGTTCTCCCCACAGTGCTGTATGGCATAGCATTTGTTGTTACTGTCCACTTTGTCGCATTGGAAGCACGCGAGCGAAGACACTGCAAAGGGGTGCATAGAAAGAAGCAAACACACTTGCATTAAAGTCACATCATGAAATGAGCAGAGATCCCGGCAATTTTGCAAAGCCTTATAACCATCATAAAATAAAATAAAATGAAATGAAATGAGATGAGATAATGAAATGAAATGAAATGAAATGAAATGAAATGAAATGAAATGAAATGAAATGAAATGAAATAAATAAAACCTTTCTTGCCACAACCTTCGTGAAGTAAATCATAGCAGTCATTAATGTTCCCCCAGTGACTTGGCTTGTCCGAAGGTCACAAAAGGGGAATTGCGTGACCCTGGGACGTTGGCAATCGTCCTAAATGTGAGTCAGTGGTCGAGCATCTGAATCACGTGACCTTGGGGGTATTGCAAGGGTTCTTAAATGTGAAAATAAAAACCCTAAGTCACTTTTTTTTTACGGCTGTTGTAATTCAAGCAGTCACTAAATGAACAGTTGTAACTACTTTTTAGAGATTACAGAATAACAGAGTTGGGAGGGACCTTGTAGGTCATCTAGCCCAACCCCCTGTCCAAACAGGAGACGCTACACCATTTCTGACAAATGGCTGTCCAGTCTCTTCTCGAAAGCCTCCAGTGATGAAGCTCCCACAACTTCTGAAGGCAACGTCTGTTCCATCAGTTGATTGTTCTCACTGTCAGAAAATTCCTCCTTATTTCCAGGTTGAATCTCTCCTTGTTCAGTTTCCATCCATTATTCCTTGTCTGGCCTTCAGGTGCTTTGGAAAATAGCTTGACCTCTTCCTCCTCTCTTTGGCAGCCCCTCAAGTATCAGAAGACTGCTATCCTGTCTCCCCTGGTCCTTCTCTTCACTAGACTAGCCATGCCCAGTTCCTGCAACCGTTCTTCATATGTTTTAGTCTCTGGTCCCCTCACCATCCTGGTTGCTCTTCTCTGCATTGGCTTTTTTGGCTGCCGCTGCACATGGCTGGCTCATATTTACTTGTATTGGAATAAACCAGCAAGCCAACATGGCGTACGATTAGGGGACTGGAGGCTAAAGCATAGAAAGAATGCATCAACTCTCGAAACTACCTAAATGAAGCCATACTTTATTTTGCTTCGTTTCTAAGGTGCCATGCATAACGTGTGTGTGTGTGTGTGTAAGTGGGAGTGGGAGTTGAAGAATGTAGAATGTTTTCCTCTACAGCGCCAGACATAACAACAATAAGGCTCCTGAAAACCAAGGTCAGCCCAATCTGCCATAACAATGGCAGAAGGGTGTGATGAGAAGTTCATCGCCTGCTTGGTTGGTTAACGTGACCTGTGACACAAGGGGGGTGGACATGCACATGTGCAAATCCTTCTGCGTATGCGCAGAGGGTAAAAAACAGATCACTTCCTGGTTAAAACCAGGAAGTAATGACAACCGGGCGGGTGGGCGGAGTCTCGCACCGCCATCGCTACCGGTTCTCCGAACCACGGCTGCCATCATTACCAGTTTGGCCGTACCAGTCCGAACTGGGAGCATTTCACCCCTGGCACAGGATCTGTCTGGGGTAGTGCCACCCCATCCAAGACCAGAGGTGCCAATTCTCCCTGAGCCAATAAACCCCAAACCCAGTGTTGTGGATTTAATAAGACCAACACAACTTTTCAGAGTTAGCCAGAGACATTGTATATTGCGCAATAGGTTCAAAGCTCTGTACATGAAGCGTTGAACAAAGACAGAAATTAGCTACAATGGTTTTTATACCCTTCTAGACAAAGGATTCTGTTAACTCAGCAGTTTATGTGATCATATACATTTGTCATATTTAATTGACACTTCCCAATTACTGTTTCATTTATTCTTTGCCAACAGTCATAATTCTTTTTGCCAATTACTGAAGCATAGATTCAAATTATCTCTTGTTAATATTACATGTGGTCATACTTGATCTCTTTAACCTTCATACTGTATATCACCAAATGTCTCTTATCTCTGACAACTGAGGGGCCCTTCTTGTGAATGTTTCTACTTCAAAGGAATTCTCTCCTTTCAACTGGAGATAATTGGCTTCCCTCAAACAAGCACATTTCCTTTCTTAAAGAGGGTCCTTCGGTGATCATCCAGCTGGACCCGCTTACCTACCTATATTACCAGAGCCACTCGGTCTTGCCAGGGTTTAGTTTCAACCTGTGTTGCTCCATCACCAGAGGCTTTTAAGAACAGATTGTACAACCATTTGCCTGAAATGGTTTTAAGCCATGATGGCAAACCTATGGCATGCATGGCATAAGTGGCACCCGGAGCCGTATCTGTGGGCAGGCAAGCTTTGCCTTAGGTCAGCTTCAGCACGCCAGCCAGCTGATTTTTGGGCCTTCTGGGCCCACTGGAAGTTGGGAAACGGGCTGTTTCTGGCCTCCAGAGGGCCTCCGAGGTGGGGGGGAGGCTGTTTTCACCCTCCCCAGGCTCCTAGAAAGCCTCTGGAGCCTGGGGAGGACAAAAAACAGGTCTACTGGGCCCACTGTGCCATCACATGTGAAAAGCGGGGGGAGTGCAGGGGGGGTCGTGCACACATGTGGGGGGAGGCGCTTTGAATTATGGGTGTGGGCGCACACGCGTGACTCCCTGTGCTCCCCCCGCTTTTGGCATGCGATGGCAAAAAGGTTAGCCATCGCTGGTATAAGGTTTCCTGCCTGAGCAGGGGGTTGGACTAGAAGACCTCCAAGGTCCCTTCCAACTCTGTATTCCGTAGTTCTGACATTATCTAGCCTGTGCTCCAGTTAGCACCTATCCCAATCCGCACAATGGAATAAAAAGTAGATTCTTTCGTGCTACCGGATGGTTCTTTTTGATTTTTGTGTTTTAACCGTGAAGGCTAACGTACATAGTCAAAAGCTCCCTTTAACCTGGAATGAAAGCTTGGCAAAGTATACATCAAGAATTTTGACTTCTACTCTCACTTGGGCTGAAATGGGACTTGGGGAGAAATTCTTGGAAATTCTTCAACAAATCCGTGAAGAAGGTTGAAATCTCTACATGGATTTTTTTTTTTGCAATTCCTGTGGAATTTAACCACAGGGTCTGAGCCAAGGCCATCTGTATTGTTTGCTTAATAATCAGAATATTCTTGTTTAATAATCAGAATAGAGCTGGAAGGGACCTTGGAGGTCTTCTAGTCCAGCCCTCTGCTCAAGCAGGAGACCTTATACCATTTCAGACAAGTGGCTGTCAAATCTCTTCTTAAAGACCTCCAGTGTTGGAGCATTCACAACTTCTAGTGGCAAGCTGTTCCACTGATTAATTGTCCTCACTGTTAGGAAGTTTCTCCTTCATTCCAGGTTGCTTCTCTCTTTGATTAATTTCCATCCATTGTTTCTTGTTCTGCCTTCAGATGCTTTGGAGAATAAGTTGACCCCCTTCCTCTTTGTGGCAACCTCTCAAATACCGGAATTTAGACAGACAAGAGGAACTGACATTTAAAGAGCCGTCATTCCCACCTCTCCTTGTTTCCCCTTGTCACAAAGACTGTCACACTCACCCCTCAAGAATCTCTCTGAACTTTGTTCCTCCTTTCGCAGAGTTAAAACAAACCCCAATGTGTCAGATGGTTTTACAGCTTTGGAAAGTATTTGGTCAGCTAGCTTTTCTTCTTGTAAATTATTCACTTTTTACTTCACTATTTTTTTTTTAATTTGATTTATATGCCGCCCTTCTCCGGAGACTCAGGGCGGCTTACAATGCGCTAAGCAATAGCCTTCATACTTTTGTATAATTTATACAAAGTCAGCTTATTGCTGGGTCTTCAATTTACCCACCTTAGAAAGGATGGAAGGCTGAGTCGACCTTGAGCCTGGTGAGATTCGAACCTGCAGTAATTGCAGGCAGCTGGTCTTAATAACAGGGTGCTTTAGACCACTGTACTGCCAAGGCTCCTATTTTGACCCTGAAGGGTGGGTTTTCTTGGGGGGGGGTTACGCATGTCCTACCTGTTTTTGTAGGTGTCTGCTTGGAAAGTAGGGGGAGCCTGGAACCCCCACAGAGCAGGGGTGAAATGCTCCCGGTTCAGACCGGATTGCCCGATCCGGTAGCGATAGTGGTGAGTGGTTCGGAGAACTGGTAGCAAAAATCCCTGCCCCCCCCCCAACTCACCATGCCCAGCTGAGTCACATGATCATCAGAGGCTTTTTTTAATTATTTTTTTCACTTTTAAAAGCATTTTTTCTACAACTTCTTCCCCCGAAAAAATGCTTTTAAAAGGGGGCGGGTTGGGGAGGGTGGAGGGAAGGGGGAGGGGGATAAATATGTAAACTTTTTAAAACTTTTCAATTAAAAAAAAAAAGATCCATCTGGATCTTGAGCCTGTCATGTAGGGTGAATCTATCTACTTGGATCTACGAGAAAGCTGGCGTCCTACGGATTCCTTTGCATTGTTGGAGGTAGGTTGTGGTTTGAACGCAATACCAATAGTTTCTCCATGGGGCGTGTGGTTAATTCGTTCATGTCTTACGAAACCAAAATGTTTTCATCTTTCATTACATGTTGCCTGCTGGTATTTGTGGGCGTCTTCTGCTGCAGGCAACCTGCTGACCTCTTTTCGAAATGACCTCTTAGCAAAGATGTCGGGCAAGGTAGTTTTGCAAACGGTCTGCTCTGCTCAGCACCAGGGATGAGGTAATCCCAACCGTTTCAATTTTGTGCCTTCCGTGTTGTAGCCTCCTGGGTTGGCCTAGAAGAGGGCCCTCCCTAGATCTGAGACACTGGGGAGTTGGATCTGCAGAAGAACGCCTTGGTTGGAAGTCCAAGGGAGTGGAGAAGGCCTGGGTGGAAATGTAACTGGGCAAATGGTGGGAGAGGAGGAGAGGAAGAAGAAATAGAAGGAGGAGGAGGAGGAGGAGGAGGAGAAAAACAAGAGGAAGAGGTAGAGGTAGAGGAAGAAAAAAAGGGGAGGGGGAGAAGAAGAAGGAGAAGGAGAGGGAGAAGAAGAAGAAGAAGAAGAAGAAGAAGGAAGAAGAAGAAGAAGAAGAAGAAGAAAGAAGAAGAAGAAGAAGAAGAAGAAGAAGAAGAAGAAGAAGAAGAAAGAAGGGAAGGGGAGGGGGAGAAGGAGGAGAGGAGGAGGAGGAGAGGAGGAGGAGCAGGAGCAGGAGCAGGAGCGGAGCAGGAGGAGAGGAGGAGAAGAAGAAGAAGAAGAAGAAGAAGAAGAAGAAGAAGAAGAAGAAAAGAAGAAGAAGAGAAGAAGAAGAAGAAGAAGAAGAAGAAGAAGAAGAAGAAGAAGAAGAAGAAGAAGAAGAAGAAAGAAGAAGAAGAAGAAGAAGAAGAAGAAGGGGAGGGGGAGAAGGAGGAGGAGGAGGAGGAGGAGCAGGAGCAGGAGCAGGAGCAGGAGCAGGAGGAGAGGAGGAGGAGGAAGAAGAAGAAGAAGAAGAAGAAGAAGAAGAAGAAGAAGAAGAAGAAGAAGAAGAAGAAGAAGAAGAAGAAGAAGAAGAAGAAGAAGAAGAAGAAGAAGAGCAGCAACAACAACAATAACCAGGAGGAGAAGGGAGGAAGAGAAGGAAGCCTAACCCTCTCTCATTCTGCAATTCAAACTCCCAGAAACTTTTCCCACGCTGCTGTTTGCTCTGTTCCTTCGGGAAGAAAAGCGATTTGTGTGGGAGGGACGTGCACGGGACAACCTGTGCATTTGTGTTTGTGTGTGTGTGTGTTTGCTTGTAGGTGTGGTGCGGATTGCAGTGACTTCACCCTGTTGCTGTTTGCTCCTATTAACAGCCTGTTTTGTAATAGCTGGCAGCATCTTTCCAAAATCCCTACTTAAATCCATCCCATCTGTCGTGGGGATGTAATTACAGTTTACACATCGCTCGAAACCCCAGGCAGGCCGCAAAGCAGGGGTAGGTTCTAAATTTTTTTATTACCGATTCGGTGGGTGTGGCTTGGTAGGAGTGGCATGGCTTGGTGGGCGTGGCAGGGGAAGGTTACTGCAAAATCCCCATTTCCTCCCGATCAGCTGGGACTTGGGAGGCAGAGAATAGATGGGGGAGGGGCCAGTCAGAATTTTTACTACCGGTTCTCCGAACTACTCAAAATTTCCGCTACCGGTTCTCCAGAACTGGTCAGAATCTGCTGAAACCCACCTCTGCTGCGAGGATTCAAGATTGTAGTATCACTGCTACTCAGAGGAGGTATTCAGCCGGTTCGTACCAGTTCAGGCAAACTGATAGCGCGACTGTAGGTGGGCCTGCCCACCAGCCTCAGCGTAATGCCATCCTATTTAACCATGTTTTCGAGGCCGGGCACACGCGTGGAAGGAATACACGCGAAGAGAGCGTGTGAATGTGTGGCGAACCGGTGGTTCAGCCGAAGAGGTTATAAAAAAAATGCTTTTAAAAGCCTCTGATGATCCTAGCTGAGTTGCCTGATTGTCAGAGGCTTTTTTTTTCTTTTTAAAACATTTTTTCTACAACCTCTTCAGCCAAAGAAGTTGCAGGAAAAAATGCTTTTAAAAGCCTCTGACGATTCCAGCTGAGCCACACAATCATCAGAGGCTTTTTTTTTTTTTTACTTTTAAAAGCATTTTTTCGGCCAAAGAGGTTGTAGAAAAAATGCTTTTAAAAGTTAAAAAAAAAAACTCCGATGATCGCGCAGCTCTGCTGGGCATGGGGGGGGAGCAGGGATTTTTGCTACTGGTTCTCCGAACCACCTGCCACCATCGCTACCGGATCGGGCGATCCGGTCCGAACCGGGAGCATTTCACCCCTGGGGTTAAGCATCCTCAACCTCGTCTAGCAACACTCTGCCAGCTGTGCCCTTCAATCTAGATAGCTGTGCCAAGGGAAGCAAACTCTGATCATTCTTTTTTTCCCCATTTGTCCAGATGACAACTGAGTTGTTGTTGTTGTTGTTTTTCTTTTGCAGCACAGACAGTTTATTATTTGTATCCCAAACTTTTTTTTTTATTTTCACCGATAATGCAAAGAGGTGAACATATTCAACACACCTTCCTCCTCCTTCCTCCCCCCCATAACAACAACCCTGTGAAGTGAACTGAGCTGACAGAGAGAGAGAGACTGGCCCAAGTCACTGAGTTGGCTTTCATAACTAAGGCAGGACTAGAACTCACCATCTCCTGGTGATTGGTCCAAAGTCACCCAGTCAGCTTTCGTAACTAAAGTAGGACTAGAACTCACCATCTCCTGGTGATTGGTCCAAAGTCACCCAGTCAGCTTTTGTAACTAAGGTAGGACTAGAATTCACCATCTCCTGGTGATTGGTCCAAAATCAACCAGCTGGCTTTCCAGCCTAAAATGGGACTAGAACTCCCTGTCTCCTGGTGATTGGCCCAAAGTCACCCAGTCAGTTTTCATGTCTAAGATGGGACTAGAACTCACCATCTCCTCGTGTTTGGCCCAAGACCTGGTTTTCATGCTTAAGATGGGACTAGAACTCACAGTCTCCTGGTGATTGGGTCAAAATCACCCAGCTGGCTTTCTAGCCTAAAATGGGACTAGAACTCCCTGTCTCCTGGTGATTGGCCCAAAGTCACCCAGTCAAGATGGGACTAGAACTCGCCATCTCCTTGTGTTGGCCCAAGACCTGGTTTTCATGCTTAAGGTGGGACTAGAACTCACAGCTCCTGGTGATTGGGCCCAAATCGCCCAGCTGGTTTTCATGCCTAAAGTGGGACTAGAACTCACAGTCTCCCGCTTTTTAGACTGGTGCCTTCACCACTAGACCAAACTGGCTCTCAATTGAGGGCGTCAACTTGGAAACGTTTCTTTTCATGCAGGAGAAATTTTAACCCAGAGCTTTAAAAAAAAAAAAACCCAAAAGCTGGGAATTGCCATCTTCACATCTGAATGGTGGCACCCAGGCTGGAGAAGGTACCTGGCAGCGTTGAGGAATTGGCAAAAATCAGCAGAGAGATGTTTTCCCTGAATGGAGGTCGCTGAAGCGTGTTGTGACTTACGAAAGGTGACACAGATGCCGGGCTTCCCTGCTTTTTTCTACTCCTCCAACCCACCCCTTGAGCTGTTTTTTTCAGGGAGGGGTGGAAAATCAGGCAGGTGTCCCATGCCCCACCCTGGCTGGGATGCTCTTTATTGCCAGCCTATTTGAAGGCCTGCTGCAATTAAGACAAAATGATAGAGAGTCTCAAACGAGGGCAGCTTCGAGGCCAGGGATGCCAGCTGCCGACCCGCCAGGCCGTGCCACACCTGTCCGTCTCGCCCTCACAAGCCAACACCTGCACGTAAATAGCTACAGGAATATTTGGAAGTAAAGGCGGGTGGAATTAGCAGAGATGGCTAAATTGACGGTTCTATTCAAGGAAAGAAATACAAATATTTTTTGCTTCTGCTTGGAAACCGCTTCTGGACTTTGTGCTTGGGGTGGGGGAAAAAAATGAAACTTTGATTTGGGGTTTTACAGATTCGATGGGTTTGTTGTTATAGAAATGGCTAGTTAATACGATTATGTAAAAAGTTAAAAAGTTGAAATTTGATGTTGAGGCCTCTGCACCGAAGAGAATCAGAAGTCAATGCCTTTTTTTTTCTTTTGCCTTTTTCTTTCCCCACTTTTCTTTTCCCTTTTTCCTGCCTTCTTTTACTTTTATATTTTCTTTGAATGAAAACATTTCTTTGAATTATTTACATTATAAACTAATTAAAAAACTACTAAAAAAAGGAGTATTTGAAAGTAAAGGAGGAATAGGAGTGGAAAAGCCAAGATAATTCTTTTCTTGAGAGCTTATGCACAAAGACAAATTCCTTGTATGTCCAATCACACTTGGCCAATAAAGAATTCTATTCTATTCTATTCTATTCTATTCTATTCTATTCTATTCTATTCTATTCTATTCTATTCTATTCTTCTGTCTTCAACTCAGGAATAATTATAATAATTATGCTTCATGCATAACATGAAGCCAAATGTAAGACCAGCATTTCTGTTTATCCATCCAAAGATAAGAGGTACCAGCTACATTCAGAAAACTTCAAATTAATGGGCGTTTCCCTCCTTTCCAAGTTTCTCCTATGGGGGTTTAATTCCTGGATTTTATCTATAGGCAGTCCTCGATTTATGACCGCAATTTATGAGCCCCAGACTTTTGTTGCTAAGTGAAACATTTGGTAAGTCAATTTTGCCCCATTTTATGACATTTTCTTGCCACCGTTGCCAAGCGAGTCACCACAGTTGTTAAATGAGTAACACGGTTGTTAAGTGAATCTGGTTTTCCCATTGACTTGGCTTCTCAGAAGGTCACCCGTGACCCCAGGAAAACGGCAACCGACATAAGTACAAGCCACTTGCCAGGCGGCAGACTTTCGATCCCGTGACCTTGGGGATCGTTGCCAGGATTGTAAGTGTGAAAAATAGTCAGAAGTCACTTTCTTCACTGCCTTTGCAACTTCGAATGGTCATTGAGTGAACCGTTGTAAGTCGAGGACTACCTGCATTGGTCTGTCCGTCCGTCCATCCATCTGTCCATCCGTCCATCCCTCCATTCAATTTATCCGCCACCCATTTTACTGCAGGGTAACTCTGGGCAGGTCAAAATATTAAAAAAATAAATAAAAATAAAACTATCTACCCTGTTTTCCCCCAAAATAAGACCTCCCCTGATAATAAGCCCAATCGGGCTTTTGAGCGCATGGCTATAAGGCCAAGAGCTTATTTCAGGGTTCAAAAAAACTATAAGACAGGATCTTATTTTCAGGGAAACACGGTAGATAGAGAGAGATAGATAGATAGATAGATAGATAGATAGATAGATAGATAGATAGATAGATAGAGAAAGAAAGAAAGAAAGAAAGAAAGAAAGAAAGAAAGAAAGAAAGATGATAGGGATAGATAGATAGATAGATAGATAGATAGATAGATAGATAGAAAAAAAGAAAAGAAAGAAAGAAAGAAAGAAAGAAAGAAAGAAAGAAAGAAAGAAAGAAAGAAAGATGATAGGGATAGATGATAGATAGATAGATAGATAGATAGATAGATAGATAGATAGATAGATAGATAGATAAGAAAGAAAGAAAGAAAGAAAGAAAGAAAGAAAGAAAGAAAGAAAGAAAGAAAGAAAGAAAGAAAGAAAGAAAGATGATAGGGATAGATGATAGATAGATAGATAGATAGATAGATAGATAGATAGATAGATAGATAGATAGATAGATATTTCCCCCAAAATAAGACATGCCTGATAATAAGCTCAATCAGGCTTTTGAGCGCATGGCAATAAGGCCAAGCGCTTATTTCAGGGTTCAAAAAAATATAAGACAGGGTCTTATTTTGGGGAAAACACGGTATATAGAATATTACAAAACTATAAAAGTACAAAATGCAAAAGTTGGATGTTCATCCCCTTGTCAGCACTACTGAGTGGCCACAAAAAGCATCTTCTCAAAGGGGGGCCTTGCAAACCCTTTTCTCTGCAAAGCTTGGAGAGGGTTGGGCTAGATGACCTCCCGATATCCCCATCAGATTCTACGAATCTGCGTCTACAAAGACCAGTTTTTCCTTCCTTCTTGAAACCAAAGCAAATTCACACGACCCCACTGTAGTTTTCCTAACTGATCCAAGACTGTGTAACGCACCAACCCGCTAATTACCCCAATGGTTTAGATTTATGCACTGTGTCAAGTGAAACGGTGATTGCTTGTTTTTAAACCATAAATCTCAACATCCCAAGCACATTTGAACTCTTCTAATCCGGTAGGTCGATTTAGTTTCGAGGCCGGGCTGTCCTTGGCACCAGGACAATGGGGGGTTATTGAAGAAACCATAGTTGGCTTAAACCAGGCTAAATCAGGATGCTAAAGAATCGTTTGTAAAGAACTTTAGAGAGGTCTTTAAAAAAAAAAAAGATGTTGAGATTCTAGAAAAAGTGCAGAGGAGAGCAACCAGGATGATTAGGGGACTGGAGACTAAAACATATGAAGAACGGTTGCAGGAACTGGGCATGGCTAGTCAATAAAGAGAAGGACCAGGGGAGACAGGATAGTGTTCCAATATTTGAGGGGCTGCCACAGAGAGGAGGGGATCAAGCTAATTTCCAAAGCACCTGAAGGCCAGACAAGGAATAATGGATGGAAACTGATCAAGGAGAGATTCAACCTGGAAATAAGGAGGAATTTCCTGACAGTGGGAACAATCAACCCATGGAACAGAAGTTGCCTTCAGAAGTTCTGGGAGCTTCATCACTGGAGGCTTTCAAGAAGAGACTGGACTGCCAGACTGGATGCCCTCTGTCAGAAATGGGTGTCATTGGTTTAGGGTCTCTGCTTGGGGGGGGGGTGGACTAGATGATCTAGAAGGTCCCTTCCAACTCTATATTCTATTCCCTTCCAACTCTATTCTATATTCAATGGAACAGAAGCTGCCTTCAGAAGTTGTGGGAGCTTCATCATTGGAACGTTTCAAGAAGAAATTGAACTGCCATCTGTCAGAAATGGTGAAGAGTCTCCTGCTTGGGGGGGGGGTGGACTAGATGACCTAGAATTATTCCCTTCCAACTCTATATTCAATTCCCTTCCAACTCTATTCTATATTCAATGGAACAGAAGCTGCCTTCAGAAGTTGTGGGAGCTTCATCATTGGAACCTTTCAAGAAGAAATTGAACTGCCATCTGTCAGAAATGGTGAAGAGTCCCCTGCTTAGGGGTGGACTAGATGACTAGAAGGTCCCTTCCCACTCTGTTAATCTGTCCTTTCAATATTTCCCCCCATCCAAAATGCCCAGAATGACCAGATCCCGGACAACCACGATAAATAACCGCACCGCTTTTTGGCCAAGCCAACACTTAACCCAACTTGGCATTGCAGATTTCGCGCAGATCTTTGAATCCCACCTTAACCGGGGGTGCTTCAGCTCCCCGGGCACTTCAGGACCCCCGCCCGGCTCAAATCGCCTCCGATCCCCCCCGAGACACGAATTGTAGCATCACGATGGACGCAGCCACAATTTTCGACTTTCCCACCGGGGCGAGCCGGGGCGCGCCTTACCCGTCCGCATGCAGAGGAGGCCGGCTAGCAGCGCGGCGAGGAGCGGCTTCATGGTGAGCGGCTGAACGGATCGGAGGAGGAAGAGGAGGAGAAGGAGAAGGAAGAAGAGGCGGCGGCGCCTGCATCGCTCGGCATTTAAGGACCGGGCGGCCAAGGGCGGGGATGAGCAGCCGGTGACACCGCGCCCTGCCCTGCGGAACGGCCGGAGACCAGCCTCTGCGGCGTCTTGCTTGAGCCCTGCGTCGGAGACCCAGCTGCGGGGAGACCCTCGGGGGTGGGTGGGGAGAAGGGCTGAGACAGGGGGAGGGGGGTCACGCCTCCTTACCTCAGCCTTTCCGCCCTCCCACTCCAGTTTTTCCACTCTCCAATCGGAGTGCCTTATGATGCGCCCCACGGCGCATCTTTTGCTTCTGTGGCCAAAATTGGGGCGAACTATTTTCCAAAGCACCTTTGAAGGCCAGACAAGAAATAATGGATGGAAACTGACCAAGGAGAGATTCAACCTGGAAATAAGGAGGAATTTTCTGACAGTGAGAACAATCAACCCATGGAACAGAAGTTGCCTTCAGAAGTTGTGGGAGCCTCATCACTGGAGGCTTTCAAGAAGAGACTGGACTGCCATCTGTCAGAAATGGTCCCCCTTGACTAGTGGGAGGCGGGAGGCTGGGCTTGACCCTCTGGCGTGGGGAGAGAGGCTGAGCCGGGGGTCGTGTCTCCTAACCCCAGCCTTCCCCCCCCCTCCCAGCCCAGTTCTTCCAATCTCCAGTCGGAATCCTTTATCTACCCAGTTTGGCCCTCCAGGACCAAAATGTGGGGCGCACACATACACACCCTGGCTAGCGAGAGGCAGAGGGGTGGGGCTGACATCCCAGCGATGCCAAAAGTGCTTTCCCCAAAGGCAGCTGAACTTCCTTGGAGTTTTTCCCTGAGAAGGTTTTGCTTCTCATGCAGAAGATCTGAAGAAGTTTCTTGGAGGAGAAGCGAAATGTTTTTCAAGGAGAACACTCCTCACCCAACCCAAGGAAGTCCACTTGTCTTTGGGAGAAGCACCTTTGGGACAACCGTGACCTGGATGATGGAGGATCTCCATAGACATGGCGTTCCAGTGGTCCTTTCTCTTCTAGCCACAATGCCAAGTCAACTAGGGGTGACCTTCAGGAATGCTTCCCTCCATGGGAACAGGGGGATCCCTGTCTTTCTCCACATCTTCCATGGAGACTTTGGGGTACCATAGATGGGAAGGGCTATAGGGGGCCATCCTGGAAGAGGCAGCTGCCCTCCTGCCCCAGATCTCTTTCTGGTTCTCCTGATTTCTGGTGATGGAGGCTTCCCTTTTCTCTTTTCTTCCCTTGTGGGTTTTCCTTTCATTCACTGAAGACGGTGGCCTCTTTCCTGGTGCCAAGGGAAGCCCTGAGTTTCCACTCGCAGGGATTAATCGCCCAGCTCAATGACAGAGGAAGCTTCTCAACACCCTGAGGCCAAGGTGGCCTTTGAATCATCTCTGTCATTGGGAGGAAAAGAGGGAAGAGAAGTGAGGAAGGATAAGAAGCATTGACTTCTGACTCTCTCTCTCTCTCTCTTATTTTGCTTCTTTATTTGTCAAGCATGTATAAGATAACAGATACCTGCCCAGATGTCATCAAATACTCTGTGCATGCATCTCTGTGCATGCACAAAAGTTTCTGCACATGCACAGATGTGGCACAGGCGCGAGCGAATTGGTAGCAAAACCAATTTTAGCCTCCCACCGACCAGTACGCTCCCACAGAGAGGGACTCCTCAGGGTGCCGTCAGCCAGGCAATGTCGGCTGGCGACCCCCAGGGGGAGGGCCTTCTCAGTGGCAGCTCCTGCCCTCTGGAACGATTTGCCCCCGGAGATACGAAGGATATCGGATCTCCGGGTCTTTCGCCGTGCCCTGAAAACTTTTCTTTTCCATCAAGCAGGGCTGGCGTGAACCCCCCCCTTTTAGTCTTTTTTAGTTTTTTTAGCTTTTTAAATTGTCAATGGGTTTTAATTTGAATTGTTTTAAATTTGGGCCAAAGTTATGTAATTCTTTTAATAATTTTAAATTTTGTATTGGTATGTGTTTTAGTTCTGGCTGTGCACCGCCCTGAGTCCACTAGGAGAAGGGCGGGATACAAATTGAATAAAATAAAATAAATAAAATAAAATAAAACCCACCCCTGCAGAAGACCTTACACCATCCAAGACAAACGGCTGTCCAAACTCTTCTTGAAAACCCCCATCGATGGAGCACCCACAACTTCTGAAGGGAAGCCATCACGCTGATTAAGTGTTCTCACTGTCGGAACATTTCTCTTTAGTTCTAGGTTGCTTCTCTCGATTAGTTTCCATCCATTGCTTCATGTCTTGCCTTCAGGTGCTTTGTAGTAATCTATCCTTGCTTAGTCTTCCTCAAAGCATTTATACCTTCCAACAATGCTTTGACCTGTAGAAGTATGTAGGAAGTTAGCACCCACCCTTTCCTGGAAGAGTGAAATATTTTAGGAAATATGAAAAAGGCAGAATATTATATTTCCCTGGGATAAGCATGTTTTGAAGCAGCTCCCATCTTCCTGCCCCCACCCTTTGTCAATGGGCCATTAAGGCCTGGGCCAGTCTATTCTACATAACAAAGATCTACCTCCTTCAGGCAGAGCCATAGTAGGAATTGCCCAAGATCCAATAAAGATAGGATTAGCCCTCTACCCATCTAGCAACAGAAACTCACCACATGTGACCTGGGAAGCACATGTGACCATCTGCCAGCAAGGCTAGCTAGGACCCCCACCCCCTGGGAGTCTGACAACCAATCAGGATACTCTTTCGTGGCCCCAAGAAATGCAGAGCCAGAGAGAGCATAAAAACCCGAGGTTTACTGTATCTCGTCCCCTTTTCTGTTCAAGAACTCAAACCATGTGATCCTGTCCACCATTAAACCATCTTTCCAAGCAGTCTCCATGTTTCCAGTGTCTTTTTCCCCACTTGGAGCAGAACCTAGAAGGATGTTTCTTCCAACAAGTACAAGATCCTTCTCTATTTTGAAATAATCGTGACAAGGTTGGCGCAGTGGTTAGGGGGCAGTACTGCAGCTACTTCAGATGACTGATAGTTCAGCAGTGTCACTGCGTTTTTGTATTTACCAGATGAGCTTTTATTTTTGGACTTTCAGACTTACCGTAGCTTGCCAAGTTCTTATCTTTAAGCTAACTGTGCATGTCCACATTCTTTCACTTTCTTCTAACTTTCTTTGTTCTCCGGCCAGGAGAGGTCTGGCTGGGGAAAGCTTTGCCAAGATGTAACTAATTAGCTAGTGAGATGTTTTATTTTCTTTATAACAAATAAATGAGTTTTTCTTAGAAAATATATCTTCGGGTTTATTTTCTTAAAGGATGCTTCAAGGGAAAAGCCTCGATCCACTTCTCTAAATCAAGGTGCAATTACCCAAAAACAGAATGGGATTAATTGCCACCCTGACAAGCAGATCAGTGGATCAAATCTCACCGGCTCAAGGTTGACTCAGCCTTCCATCCTTCCGAGGTGGGTAAAATGAGGACCCAGATTGTTGGGGGCAATAGGCTATTTAGTAGACTGTCTTTGGTGTAAACCGCCCAGAGTCCTCGGAGAGTGGGCGGCATAGAAATATGAATAATAATAATAGTAATAATAGTAATAATAGTAATAATAATAATAATAGTAATAATAATAATAATAATAATAATAATAATAATAATAATAATAATAATAAATAAAAATTTTATTGAAGTTACAGAGTCCCACGGTTATACATCCCACTGATTAATCATTCTAGCTGTCAGGAAATTTTTCCTTGGTTCTAAGTTGGCTCCCTCTTTAAAGATCATCCATCTGTTACTTCTTGTGTTGCCCTCAGGTGCTTTGGAGAATAGGTTGACTACCTCCCTCTGGGACAGCCCCTCAAATATTGGAAGACATTAGGAATGTACTGTATATGTGGTGGGACCATATAAAACGGCCTACTTGGTGGTGGCCCAGAGGTGAAATTCAGCAGGTTGTGACAGGTTTTGGAGAACTGGTAGTGGAAATTTTGAGTAGTTCGGAGAACCGGCAAATACCACCTCTGGCTGGCCCCAGAGTGGGGAAGGAATGGGGATTTTGCAGTATCCTTCCCCTGCCACGCCCACCAAGCAACACCATGCCCACCAAGCCATGCCCACAGAGTAAAAAAAAATGGAATTCCACCCAGGGGTGAAATGCTCCCAGTTCGGACCGGAGTGCCCGATCTGGTAGCGATGGAGGCGGGTGATTCAGAGAACCGGTAGCAAAAATCCCTGCCCGCCCCCCCATTGCCCAGCTGAGCCGTGCAATCATCAGAGACTTTTTAAAAATTTTAAAAAGCATTTTTTCTACAACATCTTTGGTAAAAAAAAAAAAAGCATCTGATGATCGCGCAGCTCAGCTGGGATCATCAGAGGCTTTTAAAAGCATTTTTTCTACAACCTCTTCGTCCGAAGAGGTTATAGAAAAATGTTTTTAAAAGGAAAAAAAACTGCTGCTGATCAGGCAACTCAGCTGGGATCGTCAGAGGCTTTTAAAAGCATTTTTTTTTACAACCTCTTCAGCCAAAGAGATTGTAGAAAAAATGCTTTTAAAAGTTAAAAAAAAAAAGTTGGCCACGCCCACTCAGTCATATTACCTCTACCACCAAGCCACGCCCACAGAACCGATAGTAACAAATTTTACATTTCACCCCTGACACCAGCTATGTCGTCTCCCCGTTTCTGACACACATTCATGTGCAAAGACAAGCTGGCCAGCACGCATGTGAGTTCCGGAAACCGGAAGAGCAGCCATCCGGTACACATGCGTGTGTCGGGCAGCTGCTACTCCAGTTTCCGGCATGCACATGCACACCAGTCTCCCGATTTCTGGCACTCCCGCTCATGTGAAGACCAGCTGGCCGGCACGCTGGAACCCAGAAAAGTAACAGGCGACAGCTCGCGTGCCTGGAGAGATGGCTCTGCGTGCCACTTCCAGCACACATGCCGTAGGTTCCCCATTACGGAGCTAGACAATGCACACCCAACGTTCGCTAAGAAGTGAAAACAAGGCTATTACCAGACCGACATAATGCAAAGTTTATATACCAGCCTTTATGTAGATATTGTGTTTGTGTATGTATGTATATCTACTCATCGCGGCCAACTCTAACTACACCCTCTGATTTAATATCTGAAACTTAATTACAAGACTTAACGTGCTACTGCTTTGTTTATTACCCCAAAGTGCTTTGCTGCGGGTTTCTTTCCTCCTCCCACGCTGACTTAAGCCACAAATTAATAATACTCTTGGGTTTCTCTCTTTCTAATGAGCTCTTGTCCATCTCTCCATTTCTCCTGACCCATAAGCCATGCGGAATTCAGTGTCCCGTCTTCTAGAGGCGTGGTTTGTCAACCTTAGCGAGTTTAAGATGGGTGGACTTCGATGACCAGAATTATTCCCCCAACAGGCCCGGAATGGACGTGTAAATTAAGATCATAATATTTGATTCTGTTTTTGTAAAATTAGACAGTCTTATTGTTATATTTCTGCCAGTTTGAAAGCATGTAACAAATGCAAGTAGAAAAATAGGGACCATCTTTGGTGGGAAGGTAACAGCGTTCCGTCCGCCTTTGGCGTTGAGTCATGCCAGCCACATGACCACGGAGACGTCTTCGGACAGCGCTGGCTCTTCGGCTTTGAAACGGAGATGAGCCCCTAGAGTTGGGAATGACTAGAATGTGCGAGGGGAATTTTTACCTTTACATTGTTATAGATATGGCTTGCACGTATTGTTGTGTAAAAGCAAAACGTAGTTCTAATGTTATTACCTTTGAATGTGCCAAAAAGCCTTTTTCCTTTTTTATCTCCCATTACTCTACACCCCTTCTTTTACCCTTCCTCTCTTCTTACTTTTTCATAGTTTTCTTTTATTTGTATCTTATACTTCAATAAACTAATAAAAAAGTTTTTAAAAAAAGATTATAATCCTGCCCTGGTTTGAAATCATTTCAAAAATGGCTGGTCTGACCTCAATTTATTACTGATTGTTTAATAAATGTTCAAAGTTGTTGTTGTTGTCAGTCATAAAGTTGTGTCTGACCCATCACGACCCCATGGACAACGTTCCTCCAGGCCTTCCTGTCCTCTACCATCCTCTGGAGTCCATTTAAGCTCACGCCAACTGCTTCAGTGACTCCATCCAGCCACCTCGTTCTCTGCTGTCCCCTTCTTCTTTTGCCCTCCATCGTTCCCAGCATTGGGCTCTTCTCCAGGGAGTCAGTCCTTCCTTCTCATTAGGTGGCCAAAGGATTTGAGTTTCCTCTTCAGGATCTGGCCTTCTAAAGAGCAGTCAGGGTTGATCTCCTCTAGGACTGACCGGTTGGATGGCCTTGCAGTCCAAGGAACTTGCAGGAATCTTCTCCAGCACCAGAGTTCAAATGCCCCAATTCTTTGGCGCTCAGCCTTCCTTATGGTCCAACTTTCACAGCCGTACATTGCAACTGGGAAAACCAAAGCCTTGACTATACGCACTTTTGTTGGCAGGGTGATGTCTCTGCTTTTTGGAATGCTGTCTAGATTTGCCATAGTTCAAAGTTCAAAGTTCATTGTGCATCATTCATCGTTCATCATTCAAGGTTACAATGCTGAAAAAAATGACTTACAACCATTTTTCACACCTGGCATTCCCAGGGTCATGGGATCAAAATTCAGATGCTCGGCAACTGACATGGATTTATGACGGTTACTGTGTCCTGGGGGGGTCACATGATCCCTTTTTGCGACCGTCCAACAAGCAAAGTCGATGGGGAAACCAGATTCATTTAACCGTGTTACTAACTTTAATAACCGGTGATTCACTTAACAACTGTGGCAAGAAAGGTCGTAAAATGGGGCAACACTCACTCAACAACTGTCTCGCTTAGCAGCATAAATTTTGGACACAATTGTGGTCGTACGTCGAGGACTAACCTAGAACAACCTTCCACTCCAGGGGAAGGTTACTGCAAAATCCCCATTTCCTCCCGATCAGCTGGGACTCGGGAGGCAGAGAATAGATGGGGGAGGGGCCAGTCAGAATTTTTACTACCGGTTCTCTGAACTACTCAAAATTTCCACTACCGTTTCTCCAGAACTGGTCAGAACCTGCTGAAACCCACCTCTGCCCCTAACTTTTGTCTGTTTCAACACAACTTCATCCTTCAGAAATGACAGAGTTGGAGGGGACCATGGAGGTCTTCTTGCCCAACCTCTTGCTCAAAGACCATCAGTGGTTGATCCTATCAAGGCTCCTAAATTCCAGAGAAGCTTCACCTTCGGCTGTGGACCCCATAGGCAAGGCTCAGCAAATGACAACGTTGTGCATTTATGACATTGTTAAGGAAATGAGCTTGTTTCTGGAACGTGTTGAGTGGCAGAATACTGGGACATGATGGCATCATTGGTTCAACCATGTCAGGATCTTGTTATTTTGTGGTCGTTGTGGCTTATAATGGGCAGTTGTGCAGCTGTAGGGAGCAGAAGGAAGGGAAATCACCTTTGTGGTTTTGTTGTCATCCTACAACGGACATGAATAACTTTATTCAGGTTAGCTTCATCATGTTGTATGTGGTGATGGGTTATTATATACAGGAAGCTTAGTAATGGCATCCATAATAGGCCATGAAATTTAAATATGATTGTAATAGGAGGTTTTTAGGTTTGGCATAAGTGCAACGATCATTTGCTAGGCCACATATTGGCACAAAGATTTATTTGCTTATTTATCTCGGCTCTGTCTCTCATCCAGTTCGTGGCCATCAAAAAGAACCAAGAAACAATGTCAAGCGGCTCGACAATTTAATCATACGAGCCGTCCTCAATTTACAATTTCTCTCACTCAGTGACCATTCAAAGTTACAACGTCGCTGAAAAAGAGTGACTGATGACTGTTTTTCACATTTATGACCATGGCGTTTGAATATTTGTAACTCGGGTTGGTAGTTAGGGTGTCGGTCTGAGCTCTGAGCTTGGCGATTTGGTTGCAAACGTTTCATCACCGTTCGAGAAGACATCGTCCATGCGTTTTGAGTTGTGCTCCTCTGTAGCACACAGGTCTTAATAATAATAATAATAATAATAATAATAATAATAATAATAATAATAATAATAATAATAATAATAATAATAATAATAACAACAACAACAATAACAATAACAATAATAATAATAATAATTTTATTTCTATACCGCCCTTCTCCCGAAGGACTCAGGGCGGTGTACAGCCAATTTAAAAACACAAGACACAACAATGATTAAAAATTAAAATAATTAAATAGATTTGGCCGATTTAAAACCCCAAAAATTTAAAATACCCCAATTTAAAATTATTATGTTGATAGCCCTGCCTGGCAGAACAACAGGGTCTTGAGTGCGCAGCGAAACACCCGGAGGTCGGAGATCTTACGTATTTCCGGGGGCAGTTCGTTCCACAGGGCTGGGGCTCCCACAGAGAAGGCCCTCCCCCTGGGTGTCGCCAGCCGACATGCCTTGTTCCAATGGCACCCTGAGGAGCCCCTCTCTGTGGGAGCGGACTGGTCGGTGGGAGGCTATTGGTGGCAGAAGTCAGTCTCGAAGGTACCTGGGTCCTATGCCATGGAGAGCTTTAAAGGTGGTAACCAACACCTTGAATCGCACCCGGAAGACCACTGGGAGCCAGTGCAGCTCGCGCAGGAGGGGTGTCACACGGGCACAACGAGTTGCGCCCATAACCACCCGCGCGGCCGCATTCTGGACCAGCTGGAGCCTCCGGGTGCTTTTCAAGGGGAGCCCCATGTAGAGAGCATTACAAATACCTTTTTATGTGATGCAAATTTATTTATTTATTTATTGTTCAAATTTAAATACCGCCCTTCTCCTGAAGGACTCAGGGCGGTGAACAGCCGAAGATAAAAATACATAGAATACAAAATTTAAAAATAGTTTAAAACAAATTAAATAGTATTTCTTTTAATTACAATTTAATTACAATTAAATTTTAATTTAATTACAATTAAAACACCCCCAATTTAAAATCAAATTAAGAACTAAATTACTCAATTAAAAGAGTTAGGCCAGCCCGGCTTGTTGGAATAGGAAGGTCTTGAGGGCACGGCGAAAGGGGCATAGATCTGGAATCCTCCTTATCTCCAGTGGCAATTCGTTCCATAGGGCAGGTGCCCCCACAGAGAAGGCTCTCCCCCTGGGGGCCGCCAGCTGACACTGTTTGACCGACGGCACCCCAAGGAGCCCACCTCCGTGGGAGCGTACTGGCCGGCGGGAGGCTCTTGGTGGCAGAAGGCGGTCTCGAAGAAAAATTAGTCTCCATGTTGTTTGTTCGGATATTTCTGAGTCATGGTCTGATTTCAGTCTGTTTGATTGGCTGGCTCTTGTTGCTGGGCTGTAGTTAAGTACTCAGAAGCACCCAGATAAACAACCCTAATCCTAATCTGCATTACACAGATGGTACTTAACTACAGCCAACAACAACTGCCAGCCAATCAAACAGTCCGAAATCAGACCATGACTCATATGAACAAACAACATTCAGATTAATTTGCATCTCATAAAAAGGTACAGACAAGCACAACTCAAAATGCACGGACGATGTCTCCTCGAACGGTGACAAAGCGTTTGCAACCAAATTGCCAAGCTCAGAGCTAAAAACCAACAACTTAGCTGGGATCGTCAGAGGCTTTTAAAAGCATTTTTTTTCTACAACCCCTTTGGCCGAAAAAAATGCTTTGAAAAGCCTCTGCCGATCCCAGCTAAAATGCATGATCATCAGAGGCTTTTTTTTTAACTTTTAAAAGCATTTTTTCAGCTGAAGAGATTGTAGAAAAAGTAAAAAGTAAAAAAAGTAAATTTTTTTTACATTTAAAAGTACATTTAAAAGTAAAAAAAAAAAAGCCTCTGATGATCGCGCGGCTTTGCTGGGCATGGTGGGAGGGGGGGCGCAGGAATTTTTGCTACCGGTTCTCCGAACCACCTGCCATCATCGCTACCGGATCGGGTGATCCGGTCCGAACCGGGAGCATTTCATCCCTGCCTTAAAGGTCCAGGAATATTCCTAATGGGAGGCAATACTCTGTAGTTACAATGAGGTTTCAACTCTGTGGTCAGAGAAGAGGAAATTGGTGAGTCACTCACTAGAAACGATGAGAAGAAGTTTTCGAATGCACCATCTGTCCTTGAGTTTAAAATAGCTCTGTGTCTAATCTAGAAGTATCTGGAAGACAAATTTGCACATTTTTCTGACAGCCTTCTAAATTATTCCACAGCATGGAATGAAAAACCAAATAGATGACAGGGATTGCAAAATCCAGTGAGTTCTTTTTAATCTAACATTTGTTAATCAGAGATAGGAAAACCTCCAGAAATTGAGATATAGCTAGACTTTTAACTTCAGATCACAGCTGAACCCGGAGTGCTGGTCATAAATCAATGTAGTCATAAGTCGAGTCATCACATGACCAGACGATCAATTTTATTACTGGTTTTGCTACAGCCGTTAACCAAATATCAGGGTCATTCAGCAAATCATATGGTCGTAGGTCTGGATCCAGCTGATGGCTATCCTATGGACATTTTTTGTTTGCAGAAAATAGCCAAAGAATATTACTTGCAAGTTTCTCTGAAGCTACCAGAACCAAAGTGGTCCATTGAGGGTTTTCTTGTGACAATTGAGGGGCCCTTTTTTGGCCCCAGGAAGCTGCAGGGAGGCCTACTAGGCCCAAAATGGGCCGGGGGGGGACACTGTGCTCTCCTCTGACCCCCGGGCATGCATGTGTGATCCCCCCCGCCCCCCAGACATGTGTGTGTGCCCCCCGGGCATGTGTGTGTGTCTCCCACTTGTGCCCCCCCAATGCACGCATGGCGAACGATGCTACCATTTTGCCCGAACCGGTATAAACCAGCTGAATACCACCACTGCTTTCATTGCATTTCACTTTCCTACATTCAGTGTTTCTTTCTGGTCCCATAAGAGTCCAGAGAAGAGCAAGAAAAATGATTAGGGGACTTGAGGCTAAAATATATGAGGAACGGCTACAGGAATTGGGTATATTCAAGTTCATGAAAAGAAGGACTTGGGGCCACATGATTGCAGTCTTCCAATATTTGTGGGGGTTTTGCCAAGAAGAGCCTTTGGCAGGTTGCCAAAGATATCAAAGGTTGGTGATAAGGCAGAGGGACTGGTTATTAAGAATTTTGCTTTGGACTAATTCTCAGCTGTTTTAATAAAATAAGTTTGTTGAGGACTGAATTGTGTTTGGTAATCACTACTTGGGCCTTGGTCACAACAAGTGTTTTACTGCTTGTAGGAATGACCAACTTAGACAAACAACATACTTGCATATAAACAGAGAGCAAACTCTCTACTCCGTTCTAGAACTGATGATGTGACCTAGTTGGGTAACGAAAAATCTGCAAGAAATTACCAACTCAGAAAGCACAGTTTAAAACCCACAGTTTAGCTGTATCATAGTCTTTCTCCTGAGTAACCTATCTTCTACTTAGAGAGAGAGAGTAGACCAAGAAAAATCTAAATATTTCAAGTTAGAGACACCAACCCAGTAAATTTTTCAGCCTAGGGGAAGAAGTCTCTCTCTCCTTTAACTTCTGTGATGGGTTTACGTTTTCTATTGACATGAAAGCATGGTTTATGGCTCTCTTTTTTTCATGTTGAGCAACACACCAATTTTTGCATTCTTTTCTTACGCCTTGAGCAAGAAATTCCTTTTCTCTCTTTTGGGGTAATTTACAAGTGACAGTGAGAACAGTTAACCAGTGGAACAGCTTGCCTCCAGAAGTTGTGGCGTTTCCATCACTGGGGGGGTTTTCAAGAAGAGATTAGACCGCCTTTTGTCTGAAATGGTATAGGGCAGTGGTGAGAGGTGGCACGTAGAGCCATCTCTGTGGGCATTTCTGAGCCTGAGTGGCGTAGGAGGCTAATGCCTCCTACTAAGGCAGCATTTAACATCCAGCTGCCTGCAATTACTGCAGGTTCAAATCTCACCAGGCTCAAGGTTGACTCAGCCTTCCATCCTTTCTAAGGTAGGTAAATTGAGGACCCAGATTGTGGGGGCAATAAGCTGACTTTATATAAAATATACAAAAGTATGAAGGCTATTGCTTAGCGCATTCTAAGCTGCCCTGAGTCTCCGGAGAAGGGCGGCATATTAAAAATAAAAATAAATAAATAAAATAAAAATAAAAATGTGAGCGGTCGCCTCAGCTCAGCTCAGCTCCGCCGCGCATGTGTCTGTGCCTCCCACCGGCCAGCTGGTCTTCAGGTCTCTGCCGTGCATGCACAGAAGGTGGAGCACATGCAGGGGGCATGCACACATGCATGGGGGCAGGGGGCATGTGGGGGGTGGTGCACACTTGCAGAGGGTGCATGTGGGGAGGTGTGTGCATGTGAGGAGCGCATGCGGGGATGGGGCACATGCGGGGGCAGGGCAAAATCGGGGATGCACATGCACGGTGGGTGGGGCACATATGGGGGACGTGCATGCATGGGGGCGGGGCGCATGAATGGGGACACACACGCATTGCATTTTGGTGGTTCGCACTCGCGTGCTTTCACACACACGCATGCATGCTTTGGCCACTCAGTCTGGGAAAGTTTAGCCATCACTGGTATAGTTTAGTTTAGTTTATTTATACTTATATGCCGCCCTTCTCCCGAAGGACTCGGGGCGGCTCACAAAGATAAAACAATAAAACAGTAAAATTACAAGTAAAATACTCAATTAAAATCCCCAAAAATGAAGTTAAAAGCTCCCATCAGATCAGCAAATTCGTTGGAAAAGCCACGTCTTCAGGTCACCGCGGAAAGAGCGGAGGTCGGGGGCCATCCGGAGGCCCGAGGGTAACCCATTCCAGAGGGTCAGTGCACCCACAGAGAACGCCCTCATCCTGGGCGCCATCAGCTGACATTGTCTGGCCGATGGCACCCGGAGGAGGGCAGTCCTATGTGAGCGCACTGGGTGGTTGGAGGCAGGGAGAAGGTGATCCTGCAAGTACCCCAGGCCCATGCCATGAAGGGCTTTATAGGTAAGTACCAGCACCTTGAAGCGTATCCGAAGGACCACCGGTAACCAGTGCAGTTCGCGCAGGAGAGGTGAAACACGGGAGTAACAGGAAGCCCCCGTAACAACTCGCGCGGCCGCATTCTGGACCAGTTGGAGCCTCCGGGTGCACCACAAGGGCAGCCCCATGTAGGGTTTCCTGCTTGAGCAGGAGGAGGTTGGAAGAGAAGACTTCCAAGGTCCCTTCCAACTCGGCCATTCTGTTTGAGTGCAGAGAAGAGCAAGCAAGAAGATAAGGAGTTTGGAGGCTCAACCCTATGAAGAACAGTTGAGGGAACTAGAGATGTCTGATCTAATGAAGAGAAGGGCTGGGTGTAACATGATAGCAGTCCTCCAGTACTCGATGGGCTATCACAGAGAAGAATGGGCCAACCTATTCTCCAAAGCACTTCAGGTCAGGACAAGAAGTTACAGGTGGAAGCTTATCAGAGAAAAATTGAACGTAGAACTAAGGAGACAGTAAGAAGAAATAACCAGTGGAACAGCTTGTCTTCTGAAGTTGTAGGTGCTCCACCTCTGGATATTTTCAAGAAGAGACTGGACAACTTTTTGTTTGCAATGGTATATGATTGGACTAGAAGATCTCCAATGTCCTTTCCAACCCGATCATTGTATGTTCGTTGGGTTTTTCCAAAGTGTATCTTCATAAATCTTACTTCTCCACAAATATAATCTTGGGATCAGGCTGCTAAGACTGTTATGACCTCCTGCTGATGATTTATTTTTATATGGTGGTGACTGCTTTAAATTCACATTTTCCACAGGATGGTTTAGAGAAGACGCTGCTCTTTTGCATAGAAGCTAATTCTGCTTTTGTTTTCTCGTTTGGCTCCATTATGTAATTTGTCTGGGGCAGGGGTGAAATCCAGCAGGTTCTGACAGGTTCTGGAGAACCGGAAGCGGAAATTTTGAGCAGTCCGGAGAACCAGAGGAGCCTTGGTAGTACAGTGGTTTAAAGCACCCTGTTATTAACACAGCTGCCTGCAATTACTGCAGGTTCGAATCTCCCCAGGCTCAAGGTTGACTCAGCCTTCCATCCTTTCTAAGGTAGGTGAAATGAGGACCCAGTTTGTGGGGGCAATAAGCTGACTTTGTATAAATATACAAAAGGATGAAGGCTATTGCTTAACGCATTGTAAGCTGCCCTGAGTCTCCGGAGAAGGGCGGCATATAAATCAAAATTAAAAAAATAAAAATAAAACGGCAAATGCTACCTTTGGCTGGCCCCAGAGTGGGGTGGGAATGGAGATTTTGCAATATCCTTCCCCCATGAGTGGGGAGAGAATGGGGATTTTGCAGTATCCTTCCCCTGGAGTGGGGTGGGAATGGAGATTTTGCAGTATCCTTCCCCTGCCACGCCCAACAAGCCACATCCACAGAATCGGTAGTAAAAAAAATTGGATTTCACCACTGGTCTGGGGTTTAGCCAACTTCTCCAAACCAGAGACGTGATCATTAAGCAATCAAAGTCAACACTTTGGAACATGTTTGTGGCTTTCCCTTATGCCTTTAGGTGATGTGTAAAGATCTGTGAATCACAACCCTTAATGTGGAAGTCTAATTTTCCCTAGGTTCCAGTAGGTTTTTCACCACCTAAATCCCCAAATATCTGGATTGGGGATTTATGTTTGGCTCAGCTGGAGTTTTCTTCACATCCTAGTTGCCCAAACTGTGTGACTCACCTGAGCGGCTGATGGTTTGGGTATTGTGCAAATAGGAAAAGAGAAATATGACAGGAGAGAGAGAGAGAGACAAGCCTGTGGGAAGGCTGTACAGTTTATAATTAAGCAGGCTGACTCGGAAAACCGGTTGAGTTTATCTTCAAGGAGAGGAAGGAGAGAGCAGAACTGGTCCATGAAACCAGCAGCTGAAACAAGTCCCAAAAACTAGGAAAGTTATCTCTGAATGAAAAAATTGTCCTGATGTTTGTTTGTTTTTTTGTTGTTGTTGTTTTTAAATTTGATTTATATGCCGCCCTTCTCCGAAGACTCAGGGCAGCTTACAATGTGCTCAGCAATAGCCTTCATCCTTTTGTATATTTATACAAAGTCAGCTTATTGCCCCCACAAACTGGGTCCTCATTTCACCTACCTTAGAAAGGATGGAAGGCTGAGTCAACCTTGAGCCTTGGCGAGATTCGAACCCTGCAGTAATTGCAGGCAGCTGGTCTTAATAACCAGCTTAATAACAGGGTGCCTTAAACCACTGTACTACCAAGGCTCTTTTTTTCAGCTGGGAATGGAATGAAGGCCATCGGTTGGGCCCAAAGTATGGACCATAATTTATTTTTATTTATTTTATTTTATTGCAATTTATATACCGCCCTTCTCCCAAAGGGCTCAGGCCGGCATATAAAGATAAAACATGCAAGATAAAAATTCATATAAAAATATGAATTAAATATAAATTAAAATCCAATTAAAATTAATTAAAACTATTACAATGTAAAAACCCCCCTCAACGGATCAGCCCATTTGATAAAAGAGCCACGTCTTCAGTTCGCGGCGGAAGGAGAGGAGGTCGGGGGCTGTCCTAACCCCGGTGGGCAAACCGTCTCAGAGGGTCGGCGCTCCCACAGAGAACGCTCTCCCCCTGGGGGCCGCCAGCCGACATTGTCTGGCTAAATGCACCCTGAGGAGACCCGCTCTGTGAGAGCGCACAGGACGATGGGAGGATGGCAGAAGATGGTCCTGCAAGTACCCCGGGCCTAAGCCATGTAGGGCTTTATAGGTGAGCACCAGCACCTTGAAACGAACCCGGAGGACCACCAGCAGCCAGTGCAGCTCGCACAGGGGAGGTGTTACACGGGAATAACGAGAGGCTCCCGTAACAACCTGTGCGGCCGCATTCTGGACTAGCTGAAGCCACTGGATGTATCCCAAGGGCAGCCCCATGTAGAGGGTATTACAGTAATCCAACTGAGAAGTAACAAGGGCATGAGTGACCATGGTGAGGGCATCCCAGTCTAGGAAAGGGCGCAACTGGCGCACCAGGCGTACCTGTGCGAAAGCCCCCCTGGTTACGGCTGTCAAGTGATCTTCTAAAGACAGCTGTGAATCCAGGAGGACACCCAGATTGCGAACCCTTTCAGAGGGAGTAAGTACCTCCCCTCCGATCACGAGTGACGGAACCACTAGATCCCGGGATGCCGGCATCCACGGCCACTCGGTCTTGGATGGGTTGAGTCTGAGTCTGTTTCTTCCCATCCAGGCCCGCACCAAGTTAAGTTCTAGTTAAGATGGTTTATTGCTCAGGCTTATACACGAGAATCTGTTCAACCGACGGTCAACAATAAATTGATGCTAGATAAGTGTCAGGGAATTGCGCAGCCGGTGTCCAAAAGGAGTCGGAGACGCTGACACGAACTTGTGGTTTTAGATCAGAGGTCTTCAAACTTGGCAGCTTTAAGACTTGTGGACTTCAACTCCCAGAATTCTCCAGCCAGCTGGCTGGAGAATTCTGGGAGTTGAAGTCCACAAGTCTTAAAGCTGCCAAGTTTGAGAACCCCTGTTTTAGATAAATAAATATATTATACAACTATATACACAGCAGACTAGATAGTCAGGCAAACAGGAGCACCATGAGCTAAATCAATCCAGCAGGAACATCATGAGGTAAATTCTTCCACACAGGACACACAGTAAAAGTGCCACTTCGGGCAGGCGTGCCATAGGTTCACCATCATGGCCCTATACCATTTCAGAGAAATGATTGTTCAACCTCTTCTTAAAAGCCTCCAGTGTTGGCGCATTCACAGCCTCTGAAGGCAAGTTGTTCCACTGGTTAATTGTTTTCACTGTCAGGAAATTTCTCCTTAGTTTTAAGTTGCTTCTCTCCTTGATCAGTTTCCACCCATTGCTTCTTGTCCTGCCCTCAGGGGCTTTGGAGAGTATAGCTTGACTGCTTCTTCTTTGGGGCAGCCCCTGAGATATTGGAAGACTGCTATCATGTCTCCCCTGGTCCTTCTTTTCATTAAACTAGACATACCCAGTTCCTGCAACCATTCTGCATATCTGGTGGGTGCTTTATCTTGAAGTCATCGTAGCCTGCCTCAAATTGGACTCTTATTTTAAAAGGACTATTGAAGTCTTCCTGCTTCTAGAAAGAAAAGTTTCTGGTTTGGGATGCAAGATTTATTTATTTATTTTATTTATTACATGTATTTATATGCCGCCATTCTCCCGAAGGACTCAGGGCGGCGAACACAAGTTAAGAAACAAGTACCATAAAATCATAATTTTATTTAAAAGAAAAGATCTTTTCCAGATATCCTTAACACCAATAACTCAACCGAGCAAGTTGGGGGAAAAATAACATACAAGATTATTTCAATATATAATTACCGTGGCGAGATTATTATATGCCCAGAGATGGAACTATTTGACACTACCTACTATGGAGGATGTTATTGAAATGGACAAATTGACTTCTTTGATTAGAGAAAAGATATTATCTGCTATATATTTGTTAGTGATGGGAAACCACTTATGAACTTCTTGCATACAATAAAAAACAAACACTTGTCATTTATGGTTTTGATGAGTAGGCAGGATAGCTTGACAGAATGTAGAATCAAATCATGTAATTGAGAGAGAAGCTCTATGGAGAGTCTAAGTCATCCAAACCATGTCCCAAAGGTGTTTTTTTCAAGAGGCAACTGGACTTCCTGTTTTTTTCTTTGAAGACGTTTCACTTCTCATCCAAGAAGCTTCTTCAGCTCTGTGTTGAGATGATAAGAACTGAAACGTCTTCAAAGAAAACCCAGAAAGTCCAGTTGCCTCTTGAAAAAGCATCTTTGAGAAAGAAGGGTTAAATATATATATATATAGTTATATATATATATATAGTTATAAGTGCTGTAAAATAGATTGGAAGACTCCTTTTTTATATCCATTTTTCTTTCTTTTCTATTTTTTCTTCCACTTCACTCGCATGTTTTGCTTTTTCTTTGTTGTTTTTCTCCTTTATATTAGTTTGGGTTAGTTTTCATCTTCTTGTTTACACGTTTTAATAAAAATATATGTATACAAAAATGACTCAAGTGAACAAGAGCGAACTTGATAGAATAATGCATGATGGATTGGTTTCCAAATCTCAGCCTTAAAATTGCTGTGCACTATTTCTAATAAGGAGCCAGCATGTCTGCTATCTGCCAACTCCAGATTGTTGTGATTGTGGTCTTAAAAGTCTCTTGTCTTTGCAACCTACAAACAACAATGCCTGTGAGGTTAAGAAGAAAAATGAGAGTCCGTGGCGGAATTTGAAGAACAGCTCGAACATGGGAGAGAAAAACGGTGATCTAGATTTTCTTGGATTCACCTGAAGTTAAACTCAGAGGGGGAGAGGAAGAGATCTCTCTTTTCAGTGGATCTAAACCAGGTGTCAGGGTTCCGACCGATGCCCTAATTAAATCATGAGCCTCGAGCCAAGCTTCAAAAGAAATCCAGTTATTTATTAGGAGCTCCATGTCAGCACATACGCAAATGAAGCCAACTCTGACCCCACGTAATTTACGGCCCTAATCATAACCCTGTTTCCCCCCTCCCCCCCCCAGGGTGTGTCATCAATCACATTTGCCAATGGGAAGCAACTTCGCGGATTGTAGAGACCACTCCCCTCTGGCCGCTGTCGGTAACCCTGGGAGACAGCCTTGAGAAAGATATGCCTGGAATGTGCTCCTGTCTGTGGCTGCCGTGTTGCTTCATCTGTTTCCCACCCCCCTTGCCTATGGCAACTCGAGAGCAGGCCAGGGTGTCAGGTTTCGATGCTATCTCAAAATAAATGAATTTCCAAACTGCTGATCTTTGAGGAAATTTTCTCTTTATTGAGCATAGTGATCTGTCCCTGGCTCTTTCGCGGTCAGTACTGACCTTTGCCCTCCAATCCCTCCCTTTCCGATCCCCAATTCTCTGCGTCTCATTGGCCATCTTGCCACTTTCCTCATCCCTTCTCCATCAGATCACAGGAATGTCTCCCCCTCCCATCTCCGAAGAGACAGAATCTTCAAAGGACTTAAGTAGGCAAAAGTTCAAGCTTCTCCTCTCCTTATATATGTCAGTGCTGGGATGCTGACACAGGGATGCTTTGTGAGTTGACATTAGGGGTGTCAAACTCGATTTCATTGAGGGCCGCATCAGGGTTGTGTTTGAACTTGGGGGGGGCAGGGTGGGTGTGGTCAACTCAACATCACTCGTGTCGGGGGTGCCTGAGGTGGCGCAAGCTCTCTGCCAGCAAAAACAGTCTCCCAAGATCTGTTTTCACCTGCGACTGACTCCTGCAACACTCTGCCAGGAAAAACGGAACTCGGGAGGGCCACCTGCAGCCCTCATGAGCTCGGTTTTCAGTTGTGACGGCCTCCTGCAACTGTCTGCCAGTGAAAATGGAGCACAGGAGGGCCACCCACAGCCCTCGTGAGCTCTGTTTTCACTGGCAGAGGCACTGTGGGCCAGTCCTTTGCTGTTTCCAGGGTGGCCTGGTGGGCAAAATCTAAGCACTCTGGAGGCCGGATCCGCTCCCCAGGACTTGAGTTTGACACCCCGGATCTAAACATATTCAGGGAGTGGGAATTGAGATCCAGAATAGTGAGATTGTACACTAATGACATGTTAGATACCTCTCATAAGTATATAAATTACAGTGTCCTGCACCAGGCGGACCCAGAGGCATAATTGTGCGTCCAAGAGAGTTTTGTAATTTTGGAAGCAAGGATCTCACAAACTGGAGGAGTAAATGCTGAAGATTTGCTGCAACTAGAGAAATATTTAGGAGCGAGAGGCAGTGACTCACTCGTGAAGGACTAATTTATCTCTCTGCAAAACAGGGTTTCGCCTGCGTGTAGCTGCTGCTGTATCAGGAAAAGTTCACCGAGGGGAAAAGAACAAAAGTTTTTTTCCCCCCCAATAGAAACTGTACAAAGGGCTCTTTAGTTGAATCTCGGGAGAAGGTTCAGAAGTTCAGCTTTATGGTGTGATGTTGTGTCTCGGGCATTTGTTGTATTTGATGGCCAAATGGCAGCTCTGGTTGGCTGGTATATTTTCAAGTTTCCAACACTGGGCATAAACAATTTACATATAGTAACAGCAGCACAAATTGGATTTTTCTTCCAATAGTTTTTTTTTTTTAAGTAAAACATTAGAAGGGGAAAAGATATTGCGAATCCCGCAGATTCTATTGTGCAAACATACAATTTCAGCTAAGTTGAAACTTCTTAATGCACACAGTTGGGAGGTGGGGGGGAAGCCTTTCGTTATTCAACCTGAGAAATTTCCTATCTCACAATTTATTTATTTATTATTTATTTATTTATTTATTAATCAAATTTCTATACCGCCCTACTCCCGAAGGACTCAGGGCGGTGAACAGCCAAGATAAAATACAGACAATACAAATATTAAAAATCCCTTAAAATTATTAAATATTTCGGCCGAAACACAGATTAAAACACCCAATTTATAAAATCACGAATTAAAAAATTTAAAATTTAAGAATTTAAAAGAGGGGAGTTAGAGCGAGTTGGTTGCTAAGGGAAAAACTTCAGCCTTCCATTTTTACAAGGTTATGCTGAAAATGTGAACTAAATTAAAGAAGGTAAAGCCATGTGTCAGGTTTCGAGGTCGTCTCAAATAAATTGCATTTCAAACAAAGTCTTTGATGAAAAAAAAACCTCCCATTTATTAAGCACGACATTCTAACCCCTGACTCCATTGTAGCCAACACTGACTTCCAGACCCAAAACCCTCCCTTTCTGTTCCCCACTCCCCTGCACTCATTGGCCATCTTCCAAGTCACTCTACCCCTAATCTACTGCTCCAGCTCAAAGGAATTTCCCCCCTCCCATCCCATCTCCTAGGGGATATTATCTCCAGGGAAAATAAGTAGGTGAAAAGTCAAACGTCCCTTTCCAGACGCCTCCGCTTCTCCTTCTTATGTCAGCACTAGAGTAAATGCAGCTTGAAGTGCTGACACCATGTTAATTTGCCAGTGCAAAGTACTACAAAGCCCATAGTTCAGGTATTATAAACTTTATCCAGGGATGAAATGTTCCCGGATTGGACCGGATTGCCCGATCTGGTAGTGATTTTTCTCTGTGGTTCGGCAATCTGGTAGCGATCGCCACCTGGGTGTCGTTAAAACCAGGAAGTAATGGTTTTTTTTTTACTCTCTGCACATGCGCAGAAGATTTTGCACATGTGCAGAAGGTGTATGCAGCATGTGTGCTTCCGAACCAGTAAGGAAGGTAAATAGATTTCACCCCTGATTCTATCCTACATGCTGGTCCCACCCATGTCCACTGCTGAATTCATGTTTTCTCATCCACTTTTAAACAAAACAATGTGAATCTCAACCCTAATCAAGCAGAGGAGCCTCAGTGATCCATGATCTTGTGACTTCACTCCATTTCCAGAATCATTTGTGCACTGGGTGTGACCGACTCTCTGTGCCAAGATCACCACCTGGCTTGTTTATGTGGATCTACAGAAGCCATTCAGAGAACACCTGCTTCATACCAAGGAGATGCCTGCAACTTGACGGTGTCCTACATATGAATAATTGCTTCCAACTATTAAAAAGGTTAAAAGCAGGTGACTCAGTGGCTAAGATGCTGAGCTTGTCGATCGAAAGGTCGGCAGTTCAGCGGTTCGAATCCCTAGTGCAACGTAACGGGGTGAGCTCCTGTTACTTGTCCCAGCTTCTGCCAACCTAGCAGTTCGAAAGCAGGTAAAAAAAAAAATGCAAGTAGAAAAATAGGGACCACCTTTGGTGGGAAGGGAACAGAGTTCCATGCACCTTTGGCGTTGACTCATGCCGGCCACATGACCATGGAGACGTCTTTGGACAGCTCTGGCTCTTCGGCTTTGAAACGGAGATGAGTACCGCCCCCTAGAGTCAGGAACGACTATCACATATGTGCAAGGGGAACCTTTACCTTTACCTATTAAAAATGTGGGAAGTCGAAGGGAAGTTGAAGTGGGCTGGAGGACACTGGGGCAGGTTGGACTTAACATCAAACGTTCTAGGAAGTTGCCAGAAGAATAAGTTGGGGTTCCAACTCAAGCCAGGGTTGCATGAGTAAAAAAAATCAAAATGAAATCCAGACAGTTGCAAGGGAAGGAGATTTATCTATTCCTCAAAGCAAAGAGCTTTGCCTCTGGGGGTAGCTGCAAAGAAAATGTGATACAAAAGGGCTGTTTTATAAGAGAGTGTGTCCTTGTTGTAGGTCTTGAAGGGTGTGTCTTGAGGGAAATGTGCAAGTGTTGGTTCTAGGGCAGAGGTGGGTTTCAGCAGGTTCTGACCAGTTCTGGAGAACCGGTAGCAGACATTTTGAGTAGTTCAGAGAACCGGTAGTAAAAAATCTGACTGGCCCTGCCCCCATCTATTCTCTGCCTCCCGAGTCCCAGCTGATCGGGAGGAAATGGGGATTTTGCAGTAACCTTCCCCTGGATTGAGGAGGGAATGGATATTTTACAGTATCCTTCCCCTGGAGTAGGGTGGGAATGGATATTTTACAGTATCCTTCCCCTGGAGTAGGGTGGGAATGGATATTTTACAGTATCCTTCCCCTGCCACGCCCACCAAGCCACGCCCACAGAACCGGTAGTAAAAAAAATTTGAAACCCATCACTGTTCTAGGGTGATACTTGAGGGCCATGAGAATGCATAAGTATGTCATCTATGATGTTTATAAGTATGTTTAACATGCATTTTCGTTGGGAGATAGTTTTAATTAACTCCATTTGTGTTTTTAGGGCTTCTTTGATGCATGGATTAATTCTGGGTAATTTATTTGGGGGTTGGAGGACGTTTGCGTTTCCCCTCTTTGCTATTTTTATTTTAATTATTTTAGTTCCAGCTTGACTGTCAATTATCTAGCGGAGATGCTGATTGTCAGGCTACTGACAATCAATCAATCGATCAATAGAATACTGTGGATTCTATTAATATTTAAAGGAAGATGGAGACAGGATAAGGAATAAATATATATATTTTGATATAAAACTGCCCACAAGATGTTTTAGCAATAGCAGAACTGGGCACTCTCCCAAGGTATCTAGTTTAATACGAAGAAGGACCAGGGGTGACATGATAGCAGTCTTCCAATATTTGAGGGGCTGCCACAAAGAAGAGAAGGTCAACCTATTCTACAAAGCACCTGAAATTAGAAGCAGCAGATGGAACGTACTCAAGGAGAGAAGCAACCTAGAACAAAGGAGAAATTTCCTGAGAGTTAGAACAATTAATCAGTGGAACAACTTGCCTCCAGAAGTTGTGAATTCTCCAACACTGGAGCTTTCTAAGAAGAGATTGGACAACTATTTCTCTGAAATGGTATAGGGTTTCCTGTCTGAGCAAGACCTCCAAGTTCCCTTCCAACTTGGTTATTGTGTTATTTCTGATATATTTGCATGTCATGGCAGGGCCCTCTCTTGGGCAGAACCATCATCCCTTCAGGTAGCACCAGTTAGACATACAGTAGTTGCCAAAATGGTGGAAACCTTTTGGGGAAAGTGTATTTTTTTAAAAACTAGCTAATAACACCATTTTTTTTTTTTGGGAGTAGTACCATAAAATTATATATCAATGGAAAGATAATTTAATCAAGAATGTAATGCAATGACTTTTATGAAGGATTTGCCATTAGAATAGCAGTTACGGTGTAAAGAAGAAAAGTGAAACACGTAGAAAAAACGAGATATGCAAAAATGATCCCCATGTCAGTTAATACTTCGTTGGGTAACCTTTAGCATGAATTAGGGCCTTACAACGTCTTCCCGTGGAGTGAACCAAGTCTTTTAGCTCTGCAGCTGTTCTAATGTGAAACCAAGATTGAATGATGGCTTCTATGAACTGGGTTTTATTGCTGGGTGGCTTCTGACTAACAAGTTTCTTTAGTCGGCTCCATAGATTTTCAGTTGGGTTAAGAAGGTCTGGACTATTCCCAGGCCATTCCAACAGTGGAATAGGATTATCTTGAAACTGCCCCCAAAAAAGTGGTGTTATTAGCCATCAAACCTCAAAAATACACTTTTCCCAAAAGGTTTCCACAATTTGGGCCACTACTGTATACTGCATCTGCATCTGGAGGTTCCTCATTGGCCAGTGATAGACTCATCCCCAAACTTTGCATTGTTCAACTTTGAAGAAGCAAGTGTGTAGGATGTGAAGGCAATGCCTTCCTTACTTACCCTGAATCTACCACCTACAAATTTCATACTTCCTACTCTGTTAGTCTTTTATTCAAGGCAAAGTTAATAGGCCTGCAGTGATTCAAACATGCCAAAGAAGACTCTCTGCTTCTATTATGACACAAGCTGCCACTTGTCTTCTCTCTAGGTGTGGTTTTACAACAGATGGAATCTGGGAGAAGGGCAAGGAACCGAAAGCTTCCAATTAAGAATTGCTTAATTGTGGTGCGCGGAAGTTTTCTTCTTAACATAAATATGTGTGTTATTATTAGAACTATAGTAAAGGTAAAGGTTCCCCTCGCACATACGTGCTAGTCGTTCCTGACTCTAGAGGACGGTGCTCCTCTCCATTTCAAAGCCGAAGAGCCAGCGCTGTCCGAAGACATCTCCGTGGTCATGTGGCCGGCATGACTCAACGCCAAAGACGCACGGAACGCTGTTCCCTTCCCACCAAAGGTGGTCCCTATTTTTCTCCTTGCATTTTTTACATGCTTTTGAACTGCTAGGTTGCAGACGCTGGGACAGGTAACGGGAGCTCACCCCATTACGCGGCACTGGGGATTCGAACCGCTGAACTGCCGACCTTTCGATCGACAAGCTCAGTGTCTTAGCCACTGAGCCACTGCGTCTCAGAACTATATAATTATATAAACTATATTATATAGAACTATATAAGTTTGTTAAATGTAACACATATGATTATTAATATTCTATTTGCAGCAAAAGGAGCGATACTTGGAATATGATTGGCATAAAAATAACATATTGAAATATTGAATAATTAAATAATGAAAGCTTATAATTCAACAAAAATATAAGCATTATTATCAGGACTCTATAAGCTTGTCAAACATAGTAAATATGATGAATGTTATTTTGTTTGTATTAAGATGTGGATAGAAAGGGAATATTTTTTAAATATAACAGTGGCATAATTTAAAAATTAGAGAGGGGATGGAAATTAGAGAGAGGGAGGTTAGTGGAATACACATTTTTATATAATAAGGTGAAGTTAGTAATAACAGGGGTAATTAGAATTTTAACGATGGTAGTATTGAGAATGTTTGAACAATATGATTGGCATAAAAATAACATATTGAAATATTAAATAATTAAACAATGGAAGATTATAATTTAACATAAATATTTGTACTATTATCAAAACAATATATAAAATTGCCAACTGCAGTAAATATGAAGAATATTATTTATTTGTACTATATAAGCCTGTTAAATACAACAAATATGATTATTAATATTTCATTTGTAGTAAAAGGAGCGACATTTAGAATATGGTGATTGGCATAAAAATAACATATTGTATAATCAAATAATCTAAGATTATAATTCAACAAAATATGTGTACTATTATCAAGACTATATAAGATTGTCAATATGAAGAATATTATTTTATTTGTACTAAAATATAAGATGCTCAGATGCCACACGGTTCACACATTGATATGTTTGTAAAAGATAAAAATAAAAAACTTGGGGGGGGGGAGGGAAAGTTTTCTTCTCCAATCCTAGAGGTGGAAGAGTTGAAGATCTGGAGAGGATGGCCTTATTTGGCCGAGCAAAAGAGCTGCACTTTTGCCATGATATTAAAAAAAAAAAAAACATGTGGAGACTCTAGAAAGAGTGCGGAGAAGAGCAACAAAGATGGTGAGAGAAGACTGGAGGCTACAACATGAAGAACGGTTGCAGGTTGTCTAATCTAGTGAAAAGAAGGACGAGGGCTCCTTCAGAGGAGGATGGACCTGGGAGAAGAGGAGGTCAACCTATTCTCCAAAACACCTGAAGGTGGGACAAGAAGCAATGGGTGAAACCTAGGAGTGTGCTTCACATATATTTACCACTGATTCACCCCGTGCACGTTTTCCTCACTTGCGCACCTTCCACGCATGCCCCCGACCTCAAAAACGTGCCTAAATAGCATGACTTGGAGCCGGGGTGTGTGTGTGTGAGCAGGCTGCTACCAGTTCGCCTGAACTGATGCGAACTGCCTGAATACTACCTCTGATGGAAACTAATCAAGGAGAGAATCAACCTAGAACTAAGGGGAAATTCCCTCACAGAATAATCAACCAGTGGAACGTCTTGCCTTTCAGAAGTTGTGGGTGTCCAACACTGGTGGGTTTTAATTGGAGAGCCATTTGTATGAAATGCTATAGAGCAGTGATGGCTAACCTTTTTGCCGTCGCGTGCCAAAAGTGGGGGCAGCGCGGGGAGGTCGCCCATGTATGTGCCCACACCCATAATTCAATACACCCCACCCCCACGCATGCGCATGTGACCCCCCCCAAGTCCCCCCGCTTTTAGCACGTGATGGCACGATGGGCCCGGTAGGCCCGTTTTTCACCCTCCCCAGGCTCCAGATGCTTTCTAGAAGCCTGGGGAGGGCAAAAACGGCCTTCCCCACCCCCTGGAGGCCCTCTGGAGGCTGGAAACAGCCCATTTCCCAACTTCCGGTGGGACCAGAAGGCCCAAAAATCAGCTGGCCGGTGCACACATGTGGGCTGGAGCTGAGCTACGGCAACACTCGCGTGCCCGCAGATATGGCTCCGTGTGCCACCTGTGGCACCCGTGCCATAGGTTCGCCATCATGGCTATAGAGCCATGATGGCAAACCAATGGCACACGTGCCACAGGTGGCACACAGAGCCCTCTCTGCAGGCATGCCAGCCGTCGCCTCAGCCCAGCTGCACCACGCATGTGCGTGTGCCTCCCGCCAGTCAGCTGATCTTTGGGTCTCTGCCACGCATGCGTGGTGGGTGGGGCACATGCAGGGGACGGGAGCACACATGCACTGGAGACAGGGCATATGTGGGGGGGTGCATGTGAGGCGGGTGCTCGCATTGCATTTTGGGGGTTCAGAATGCAACCCCCTGCACCCCCTTTTCGACCTGGAAGGCCTCCTGCACCAACCTGGAAGCCAAAACGAGTCACGTGGGGGATGGGGCGTATGCACACGGGGGCTGGGTCGCATGCACAGGGGATGGTTGCGTATGCATGGGGCGCTCGTATTGCATTTTGGGGGTTTGGGCACATGCATATGCATTCGCACACACACATACACACTTTGAGCACTCGGCGCCAAAAAGGTTAACCATCACTATAGAGTCTCCTGCTTGAACAGGATATTGGACTAGAAGACCTCCAAGGTCCCTTCCCTCTCTTGTCATTCTATTATTCTGACTCCCTATTAGACTGTTCCTAAGTAGGAGTAGTTGTCAATCCTGAAGCTGACCGAGCCGAAGCTATCTTGGAGCTTCAGTGCGAGGGTAGGGGCGAGGGGTAGAGAGCGAGGGGTAGAGAGTTGGTTTAATGTCAGGGTTCCAAGTAATACACCCATTGCAAGCAAGAACTCCGAGGCAGGTGGATTCCTCAAAGAGTATTGGCACATATAAGTAGAAGTTTTTTTTCCCCCTCAACCCCAAACAATCAGTCACATGGCCCAATCAAGGCAGCATCTGCTGGAATGGTGACATCAATCCTCCTTCCTCCGGGCAGGTGTGAAAACGACCTTGGTTCTCAAGAGAAAGAATTTTGTTTTGACCACACACAACCCCAGCCATCTCTAATCCCCCTTCCCTATCCCTCACTCCAGTTTGGGAATACTGGATAGTAATGTCCTCCTCTTTTTTAAGTTTATGGAGTATGGCAAGTTGAGAATTCTCAGATTCAAATGTGTTAGTACTTCTTCTCTGATGAAGTTCAGAAGACTCTTGGCTGTCAGCCCAACGTTTGATAATATGTTCTAGCTGGAAGCTGCAGGCACATTTAGAAGTCCATCAGTTTCTGGCATCTAGTGGTGTGTACATATTTATTATGGAGTTTCATACATTGACTCATCCCTAGAACCCATAATGAGTTTCAACAGTCCTCCATTAGACAACTACCAAAGGTTATTATTATGCTTCCTTAGCTCCAGAAATTCAGAAACGGCTGTGTCAATCTCAGCAATTAGGAACAACCACTTCAAGAAACTCCACGATTGTGATCTATACCTCCCACTTTCATGGATTCTATTTGTCGCTGTTCTCACCAGCACTGTGCTTCCAAAATGAAATGTCGGGTTGATAAGAGATGGTATTAACAAAACGAACCTGGAACAAATGGACGGAAACTGATCAAGGAAAGATGTAATCTAGAAACATTGAGGACAACTAACCAGAGGAACAGCTTGTCTCCAGAAGTTGTGAAGGCTCCAACACTGGAAGTATCAAAATCACATGAAGTATTAGTACCGCTTTATAAGGCCTTGGTAAGCCTACACCTAGGAAACTGCATTCTATTTTGGTCACCACAATGTAAAAAAAGACTCTAGAAAGAGTGCAGAGAAGAGCAACAAAAATGATTAGGGGACTGGAGTCTAAAACATATGAAGAATGGTTGTTGGAATTGGGTATGTCTAGTTTAATGAAAAGTGAGAGAGTGTGTGAGAACAATCAACCACTGGAACAGAGTTGATGGGAGCTGTGGGAGCTTCATCATTGGAAGCTTTCAAGAAGAGAATGGACTGCCATCTGTCAGAAATGGAATAGGTTCTCCTGCTTGGGCAGGGGGTTGGACTAGAAAACCTACAAGGACCCTTCCAAATATTATTCTGTAATTATTTTTATTTATTTCTGGGCACTTATATCTCGGAGGACCTCTCATGGACTATGAATGCTGACATGCTTGTGAAGAAGGCACAGAAGAAGCTGTACTTCCTGAGAATGCTCAGGAAGATAAATCTATCTCAGCATCTCCTTCTGTCCTACTATCGCAGCACCATTGAGAGTGTCCTGACATACGGCATTCTTGGATGGGATGGGAGCAGCTCTGCAGCGGACAAAAAAGCTCTGCAGAGAATCATTAAAACTGCCCAAAATATCATCGGACTCCAGCTACCAGCCGTGGACGACATTTTCGAATCTCGCTGGTTGAGAAAGTTGCATAACATTCTCAGAGACTTTTCCCATCCTGCTTACAATCTTTTTGGACTGTTGCCTTCTGGCAGAAGATACAGAACAATTAAAACTCAGACCACACGTTTTCTGAATAGTTTTTATCCCAGAACTATAATTACCCTCACCATGAACTAAAAGGGCCACCATCAGTGAGCTGTTGGACAGCATTACTTGATCTGTTGTGTGGATGTTTGGGTGGTTTAGGGATGGAGAATTTGTGGTGGGTGGGGTGTGTTTGGGGATTGTTATGTGTGTTGGACCTGGTCTTTGGGTGTTAAGTGAATTTCGTTGTATGGGTATACTGTGTATACACGTACAATGACAATAAAGTTATTTATTTATTTATTTATTTTAACCAGTGGAACTGCTTGCCTCCTTCACTAGAGGCTTTCAAGAAAAGACTGGACAGTCACTTGTCAGAAGTGGTGTATGATCTCCTGCTTGAGCAGCTGGTTAGACTAGATGACCTACAAAGTCCCTTTCAAGTTATTTGATCCAGGATGAATTACTGTTAACTTTTAGGATGTTAAGATGCTGTGGAAATTTTTCTTCGAGTTGATTACAATACCAGTTTGTTAACAGAGTTGATTACAACACCAGTTTGAAATTTTAACCTTGTATTATTATTATAATCTGTATCTAACCCCTTCCAGGTTCTGGAACATGGATAACATCTCTGCAGCCTTATCTGTCTTCAAAGTCTTCCAGAAATTGCACATGATCCTACCAGGAATTTGAGAGTTTATTTTCCTCTGTTAGGTCTTTTAAACATCTCATGGTCTTGTTGAGTGCAAAGAAGTACTACAGAGGCTCCAAAGATTCCTTTTTATCTTTAAGTTCCATCATTAACCTGTCCAATTCGGCACATTCTAATATTTTCTTTACTACCTTTTCTATAGGTATACTCTCATTTTTCCAATTTTGTACATGTGTGATTCTAGCTGCTGTTCTTACATGTAAGTATGTGATTCTTTTATTGTATTTCCCAGGTAGTATACCTAATAAAAATCTTTTAATTGGGGAATTTTATGGGTAAGGGGTTTTAAATTGGGGAAGCCAAAGATAAATTTAATTTCGTTTTATAGTATTTTAATGTTTGTATTGTGTGTTTTTAATTTTGGCTGTTCACCACCCCGAGTCCTTCGGGAGAGGGGGCGGTATAAAAATTTAAAAAATAAAATAAAATAAAATAAAATAAAATAAAATAAAATAAAATAAAATAAAATAAAATAAAATAAAATAATAATAATAATAAGGGATGCAGTGGCTCAGTGGCTAAGACGCTGAGCTTGTCAATCGAAAGGTCAGCAGTTCAGCGGTTCGAATCCCTAGTGCTGTGTAACAGGATGAGCTCCCGTTCCTTGTCCCAGCTTCTGCCAACCTAGCAGTTCGAAAGCACATAAAAAATGCAAGTAGAAAAATAGGAACCACCTTTGGTGGGAAGGTAACAGCATTTCGTGCATCTTTGGCATTTAGTCATGCCGGCCACATGACCATGGAGACGTCTTCGGACAGCGCTGGCTCTTCGGCTTTGAAACAAATGAGATGAGCACCGCCCCCTAGAGTCGGGAACAACTAGCACATATGTGCGAGGGGAACCTTTACCTTTTACCTTTATACCTAATAAGAATAATTCTGCTTTTAGATCTATTTGTCGTGCTGTCATCTCTTCTAACCACCTTTTTATCTTTGACCAATATTTTTTGTTGTTGTTGGACAGGTCCACCACATATGACAGTAGGATCCCGGTACCTGTTTACATTTCCAACACTCTCTTCTTAAAATCCTCCACAACCTCTGGAGGCAAGTCGTTCCACTGATTAATTGGTACTCCTTCTGGTCTTCTCATCCTCCTCCTATCCTTTTTGGCAGGAATGTGTAGATGGTGGAGTTAGAGTAAAGCATGGATAATAATATATAAATGCATCTTAACAGAATGGCCCTTTAAAAAGCTGAGCCAGACTAAAATCACATTCAATAAGCTATTTAGTCAGCCTGCTTAAGGATGTACCCTTAATAATTTGTTCCTCTCTGCTTCTGTGAGACACCAACAATTGCAAAAGCTCAGACAGGTGTGAAAGCAGGAAGTTAAGGTTCTAGACAGGGTAGAAGGAAGGAAGTCAAATGTATAATTGACATACCATAAAGTCCATAATTTACTGGTGCCAAAATACACACGGTGTGCTTAGGAAGAATATCATGAAATTAAGAAACAAGGTCTAAAGCTTTATATAAAACTGGGAAGCTTGGTGGATTTGTCAGAAGTTCATTGCTAAAGTTTCTAAGTTTCCAGTTTATGGAACATAGAATAACAGAGCTGGAGGGGACCTTGGAGGTCTTCTAGTCCATCCCCCTGCTGGAGCAGGAGAGCATTTCAGACAACTGGTTGTCTATTTTCTTCTTAAATACATCCAGGGATGGAGTAGCCACAACTTCTGAGACAAGCCATCCCACTGATTGTTCTCACTATCAGGAAATTTCTCCTTAATTCCAGGTTGCTTCTCTCCTTGATTAGTTTCCATCCATTGTTTCTTGTCTTCTGGTGCTTTGGATAAAAAGTTGATCCCCTCTTCTCAAATACTGGAATAGTGCTATCATGTCCCCCCGCCCCCTACTCCATCTTTTCTCTAGATTGGCCAAACTCAATTCCTGCAATCGTTCTTCATATGTTTTAGTCTCCAATCCCCTAATCATCTTAGTTGCGCTTCTCTGCAACTTTCCCAATGTCTCAAAATCTTTTTTGTAATCTGATAACCAAAACTGGAGGTCCAGTTTCCAGATGTGGTCTTAGACAGGAAAGAACTTGTGAAACGGCCACGGGTGCCCTTAAATTATGCTCTCTCCATTAACTAAATTGCTGGAGAGCTTTTCATTTTAGCTTCAAGCTAATGTGTAAAAAGATAATGCCACGATCAATGTCACGTGTCGAAAAACACATTTCCTTTCCTTTTCTCTTCTTTCCCCCCCCCTTTTTTTTTTTTTAATTTGATTTATATGCCACCCTTCTCCAAAGACTCAGGGCGGCTTACAATGCGTTAAGCAATAGCCTTCATACTTTTGTATATTTATACAAAGTCAGCTTATTGCCCCCATAATCTGGGTCCTCATTTTACCTACCTTCTATTTTAGTTTCTAATTGCAGCTTTTTGTTTGCATCCTGTAAGATCACTTGTCCCTAATGGTCCAAGATCAATAACTAGAGGTTGTCTGAGATGCAACTAGCAGTGACATTAGCCCAGGGGTGAAATCCAGCAGGTTCTGACAGGTTCTGGAGAACCGGTAGCAGAAATTTTGAGTAGTTTGGAGAACCGGCAAATACCACCTCTGGCTGGCCCCAGAGTCAGGTGGGAATGGAGATTTTGCAGTATCCTTCCCCCAGGAGTTGGAGAATAGCTTGACTCCAGGGGTGAAATGTAAAATGTGTTACTACCGGTTCTGTGGGCGTGGCTTGGTGGTGGTGGGGTAATGTGATTGGGTGGGCGTGGCCAACTTTTTTTTTTTTTTAACTTTTCAAAGCATTTTTTTTTACCACCTCTTCGGCCAAGAGGTTGCAGAAAAAAATGCTTTGAAAGAAAAGCCTCTGATGATCCCAGCTGAGCCGCGCGATCATCAGAGGCTTTTTTTTTTTACTTTTAAAAGCATTTTAAAAGCCTCTGATGATCGTGCGGCTCAGCTGGGCATGGTGGTGGGGGAGGCACAGGGATTTTTGCTACTGGTTCTCCGAACCACCCACCGCATCGCTACCAGATCAGGAGATCCAGTCCGAACTGGGAGCATTTCACTCCTGCTTGACTCCCTCTTCTTTGTGGCAAGCCCTGAGATATTGGAAGACTGCTATCATGTCTCCCCTAGTCCTTCTTTTCATTAGACTAGACACACCCAGTTCCTGCAACCGTTCTTCGTATGTTTTAACCCCCAGTCCCCTAATCATCTTTGTTGCTCTTCTCTGCACTCTTTCTAGAGTCTCCACATCTTTTTTACATCGTGGCGACCAAAACTGGACACAATTTCCCAAATGTGGCCTTACCAAGGCCTTAAAAAGTGGTATTAACACTTCACGTGGTCTTGATTCTATCCCTCTGTTGATGCAGCCCGGAAGTGTGTTGGCTTTTTTGGCAGCTGCTCCACACGGCTGGCTCCTATTTAAATGGTTGTCCACTAGGACTCCAAGATCCCTCTCATCAAGTGTACTTGGTGTCTTTTCTAACTCTCTCCAAGACTAATATACTTTTGTTCTTACAGCTAAAAGTCTGTAGAGATTCTTAGTCATCCAGGTCATGGTTGTCCCAAAGGTGCTTTTTCAGGAGGCAACTGGACTTCCTTGTTTTTTTCCCCCCTTTTTTACTTTGAAGACGTTTTGCTTCTCATCCAAGAAGCTTCTTCAGCTCCCATTCCCCACTATCCTGTCAGAGCTGAAGAAGCTTCTTGGATGAGAAGCAAAACATCTTCAAAGAAAAGAAAAAAAACCCACGAAAGTCCAGTTGCCTCCTGAAAATGCACCATTGAGACCGCTTGTGTTCTTATCTCCTTCTAGCAAACTAAGTACTGCATTGTGCTACCTCTGCTACCATTCTGTGGAATTGGGATCGTAGAAACACCCAGGAGCATAGAAGAGTTCAGAGGCAGATGCATAAATAAATGTCTTAAACGTATTTATTCATATGATAAATCATATTAACTATGTACAACAGAGATAAGTCTCATGAGGAACAAACATGAAAAGAGGTCGATGGATCGAAACCATCCTCTGCTACCATTCTGTGGAATTGGGATCGTAGAAACACCCAGGAGCATAGAAGAGTTCAGAGGCAGATGCATAAATAAATGTCTTAAATGTACTTATTCATATGATAAATCATATTAACTATGTACAACAGAGATCAAGTCTCATGAGGAACAAACATGAAAAGAGAGAGATGGAGAGAGCGAGGTGGAAAAGGTTGGAGGGGGTTTTATACTCAGGGTAAGCCCCTCCTTTCCACATAGGGGTGGAGACACTCTCTGCCTCCACTGGTGTCTATATGACACATGTGCCAATGGCTTGCAAACACTTGACATGCATATAGCAAGATTCTGCCACCTGCACTTTTGACTTTGACCACTAGAGGACACTCTTGCACTGAACAAAACTTCAAAACTTTTTTTTTTTTTTTACCTTATTGCTTTCCAAATTAGGGCTTTGCTGAGATAACTAACACTTGGATTTAAACTTAGCTTGTCCATTAGATTGGACAAACGGCCTTTATTTTTTTTATTATTATTTTTTTACTTCAAATTTATATACTGCCCTTCTCCCTAGGGACTCAGGGCGGTATACAGCCAAGTAAAAACACATAAATGCATAATACATAATACATAAATTAAGAACAGATTAAAAGGAAATATCTCAATTTGGCCCAAAATTTATTCTACCAGAGCTTTGCTCCACTTTGGAAAGTGGCTTTCGAGACCCCCTCCTGCTATAGCAGTGTCTTTATCAGGGACCAGTAGCTGTGAAGGATCAATATTGATTTAGAAAACATAGAATAATAGGGTTGGAAGGGACCTTGGAGGTCTTCTAGTCCAACCCCCTGCTCGAGCAGGAGACCCTATACCCGGGAGGGCGACCTATGGCAGGCGTGCCACAGGTGGCACGCCGAGCCATACCTGTGGACACGCAAGCATTGCCCTAGCTCAGGTCCAGCGTGCATGCGCACGTCGGTCAGCTGATTTTCGTGCCTTCCGGCACGGAAGTCAGGAAATAGGCTGTTTCCAGCCTCCAGGTAATGGGGAAGGCTGTTTTTGCCCTCCCCAGGCTCCTAGAAAGCCTCTGGAGTCTGGAGAGAGTGAAAAACGGGCCTTCTGGGCCCATCGGAAGTCGGGAAATGGGCCATTTCTGGCCTCCAGAGGGTCTGCAGGGGTGGGGAAGGCCGTTTTCACCCTCCCCAGGCTCCAAGAAAGCCTCTGGAGCCTGGGGAGGGTGAAAAATGGGCCTACTGGGCCCATTGTGCCATCGTGTGCCAAAAGCGGGGATCACATGGCTCCTGCAGCCTTTGGCACACGATGGCAAAAAGGTTAGCCCTGTACCATTCCAGACAAATGGTTATTCAGTCTCTTTTTGAAAGCCTCTAGTGATAGAGCACCCAGAACTTTTGAAGCAATCTATTCCACTAATTAATTGCTCTCACTGTTAGGGTATTTTTCCTTCGTTCTAGGTTGGTTCTCTCCTTGATAAGTTTCCATCCATTGTTACTTGTCTTGCCTTTTGGTACTTTGGAAAATAATTTGACCCCCGCATCTTTGTAGGAGCCCCTCAAATATTGGAACACTGTTATCATGCCAATCGCTAGTCCTTCTCTTCACTAGACTAGCCATCCCCAATTCCTGCAACCGTTCTTCATATGTTTTATCCTCCAGTCTCCTAATCATCTTGGTTGCTCTTCTCTGCACTCTTTCCAGAGTCTCCACATCTTTTTTTACAACAACCAAAACTGGATGCAGGATTCCAAGTGTGACCAAGGCATTATAAAGTGGTATCAACACTTCACATGATTTTGATTCTATCCCTCTGTTTATGCAGCTCAGAATTGTGTTGGCTTTTTTGGCAGCTGCCGCACACAGCTGGCTCATATTTAAATGGTTGTCCGCTAGGACTCCCAGATCCCTCTCACGTATTACTCGTATTAAGCGAATAATAATTCAGAAGATTTGCATGAGATGGAAAATCAGAAAATCATCAGAAACTCGGTTCAAATGGAAACGGCAACCTCCCCTGTTTTGATTCTGTAAAGAGTGTTTTTCAACCTTGGCAGTGTTAAGATGGGTGGACTTCAAATCCCAGAGTTCCCCCACTGTGCTGCAAACAGCATTCCTGTGAGATAGCCAGTAAGGGAATGAGTAGTGTTGGAAGAAATATCCATCTGGTCCAGTTCCAAGCTGGTACAAAGACACTGAAAACATGGAGGCTGAATGGAAAGATGATTTAATTAAGCAAACCACATGGGTTCCGGGGCAGTTGACCACATGGAGTTGAGAGTGGGGGCTATTTATACCTTCTCTTGGGCTTTGCACTTGAGCTTCCTGTTCCTGTGCAAGAACATGTATTGTATTGGCTGTTGTCAGACTTCCATGGGGTCATGTGGGGTCATGTTTGTCTGAGATACATTTGGTTGAAGCTTGGACTCTGATGCAATGTCCTTAGGAGATTGTGCAATGTAGTGAGCTCTGCTGCTAGTGGGTTAAGCCTATTATGTCCTGGAGGATATGTCTTAATTCCATCATCCTGGAGCTAAAAGTCTTTTGTTTTGCAGATAGGATGTTTAAAGATAAATCAGCTAAATGTTGGAAATGTCACCAGTTATCAGATTCATATGATCATATGTGGTGGACATGCTCAGAAGCTAAAAACTATTGGAATAAAATTAAGATATGGCTGGAAGAAATGATACAACAACGTATTGATTTAAAACCAGAACTGTTCTTATTGGGTATCCTCCCAGTAAAAATTAGTAAAGAAAATATCTATTTGATTATACATGTAATAACAGCTGCAAGGATTGCTTATGCACAAAATTGGAAAACAGAGAAAATACCTTTGGAAGGAGAAGTAATTTAAAAAAAAAATTTAGATTGTGCAGAAATGAATAGATTGACTATGATGGTTGAAGAAAGAGAAGATTGAGAAATACTTCAAGATATGGAATCAACTCTACTATTGGTTAGAAAAGAGATACAAATAAGTAAATAAATAACTATGTACAAAAATGCTACAATTAGAATAGTGTGTTAGTGATGAATTGTTGTAACTGAGTGGATGAGAATGAAGACAGAAGAAACAACAAAAAGAAGAACTTTTGGCGACAACACCGAGATGTCACATGGAAGGAATGACTGATGTATTAAATGTTTGTTTGTCTAAAAAATAAAAAACTTTTTTTTTAAAAAAAGGATGGTCCAGTCTTTCTTAATGGGCAAAAAATATCTGCTGGGGGCTATTAAGGAAGGCGGGGGCTGCTTTCCAAGAGCATGTTTCTCCGTTTCTCATTCAGGGAAATATAAGATTCTGCTTTTTTTAATATTTCTCCAAATATTTCATTCTTTTAGGAGAGGGGGAGGGTCTTCCCTCACTAGCCAAAGGAACCATGTGCGTATGTGTGGGGGGGGGGCATTCGAGAAATCTAGAGATCTGGAGACTCATTGCAGGCCTCTCTTTCTCTCCTCCTGTCCCCCCTATCACAACTCTTTCTGGAAGATGTAGAAGAAGCTGCCGAGGGCGGCCCCCATCACAAGGACACCGCTGCTTCGTGCACCGCTGGGCCCAGCGCTGTTGCAATAATCAGTTTGGCAGCACTGTGAGGACACGTGGGATCCTTTGATTTCCAGGCTGAATCTGGAACATTTCGGGGAACACCATTTGCTAATCATCAGTTCTTCCCCTAAAGAGAGAAGAACAAAGGAGTGTTGGAACAAGAGAGAGCGGGAGGGGAGAGGAAGAGAGAGAGAGAGAGAGAGAGGCAGGGAGGAAGGGAGAGAGAAGGCATGTTGGTATAACAGAGCATTGTATATTTGTAGCTATAGAGCACTGCACACCAGAACAACTGGACACAAGGACAGTTTTTTCCCGAATGCCATCATTCCGCTAAACAACTCATTCCCTCAATGCTGTCAAACTATTTACTAAGTCTGAACTACTATTAATCTTCTCATCGTTCCCACCACCCACCTCCTTCCACTTACGACTGTATGACTATAATTTTGTTGCTGGTATCCTTACGATTTATATTGATATTGTTTCCTGATTGCTTATTTGTACCCTACGACTATCATTAAGTGTTTCACCTTATGATTCTTGATGAACGTATCTTTTCTTTTATGTACACTGAGAGCGTATGCACCAAGACAAATTCCTTGTGTGTCCAATCACACTTGGCCAATAAAAAAAGCTATTCTATTCTATTCCAGGCTCCTTCACTTCTACCAAGGAAGTGGTTCTTAGCCCTATTGAAGTTCCTGCTTAGTCATCAAGCTTTTTAAGTCTTACCGGGTCCTTGCTGGGTGTGAGACACACAGAATTTTTCCATGTCGGAGCATCTAATGGAGCTGGTACAATCCGCATGGGATTTTGCATGACCACATCTGAAACAATATAAGGACAAACCTGTGGGAAGGGAAGGGATGAAGAAGAGAAAGGAAGAGAACGGAACGGAACGGAAAAGAAGGGAAGGGAAAAGGGAAGGGAAGGGATGAAGAAGGGAAGGGAAGGGAAAAGAGAAGGGGAGGGGAAGGATGAAGAAGGGAAGGGAAGGGAAAAGAGAAGGGGAGGGGAAGGATGAAGAAGGGAAGGGAAGGGAAAAGAGAAGGGGAGGGGAAGGATGAAGAAGGGAAGGGCATTTATTAAATGCTTTATAGAACATTTTCTGTAATAGAGAAATTACTTATTGAATTTATTTGCCCCCCATCTCATAATGAAATGACCCTGAGTGGCTCATATTATTAAAAAAAATTAAAGTCGTAATCTATCGATATGCCTAAAACAATAAAAATAGAAATCCCAATCCAGACAAAATGATAAATAAGAGATGAGGAGGGAAGGAACAGAAGGGTGGGTGGTATTGCCTCTTAATTTGTCAACCACCTCCAGGGTGATGCTCCCCCATTGGGACCCCAAGCCGTCTGGCAGAGCCACATCTTCAGTATCAGAGTTTGTTGCAACACACAGAATCAGACAATTCAGCATGGGGGGGTCGAGCGCGCATGTGCCCACACCCATAATTCAATGTGCCCCACCCCCTGTGCATACACGTGCGACCCCCCTGTGTGATCCCGCTTTTGGCAGGTGATGGCATGGTGGGCCCAGTAGACCCATTTTCTGCCCTCCCCAGGCTCCAGAGGCTTTCTAGGAGCCTGGGGAGGGCGAAAACGGCCTTCCTCACTCCCCCGGAGGCCCTCAGGAGGCCAGAATTGGCCCGTTTCCCGACTTCCAGTGGGCCCGAAAGGCCCAAAAATCAGCTGGCCAGTGCACGCATAAGGGCTGGAGCTGAGCTAGGGCCATGCTCGTGTGCCCACAGATATGGCTCCGTGTGCCACCTGGGGCACGCATTCCATAGGTTCGCCATCATGGGTATAGGGTTTCCTGCCTAAGCAGGGGGCTGGATTAGAAGACCTCCAAGGACTCTGTCATTCTGTTATTCTAATATATTTGCATGTCATGGCAGGACCATCTCTTGGGCAGGACCATCATCCCTTCAGGTAGCACCAGTTAGACATATGTTGCATCTGCACATGGAGGTTCCTCATTGGCCAGTGATAGACCCATCCCCCAAACTTTGCATTGTTCAATTTTGAAGAAGCAAATGTGTAGGATGTGAAGGCAACGCCTTCCTTGAATCTACCACCTACAGATTCCATACTTTCACATAACAATGGGGTTTTGCAATTAAGGAAGGGCAGGCCTGGATGATCCAACTATCTCTCCAGCTTTGCTTGAGGAGATACCATCCTTCTTACTTGACAGCAGTAAACAAGGCAAGTTAATGAGATCTGGAAATGCCAGTAAAACCTAACAATCTGCTCCAAGTTTGGAGGTTCCTAGGCTGAAGCTCGGAGACGCTTGGAGGAGGAACATTTCCAACCAAGTGAGGTTGGATTGAGAAGGCAAGAGGGAAGCACATAGAGGTGTTTGGCTATCATAAGATTGATCTCTGGCTTACTATAACAGTTGCTGAACCAAAACTTCAAAGAAGAACTCATCAGCTGCCCCCCAGATTTATAGACAAACTGTTGACATCATCATTGGCACCATGTCTTCTCTCATTTTGGGTCCTTCAGGGTCTCATAACTAATCCAGTTGATTCAGAACTAATAAAACATTAGTAAGGCCACTCCTAGAATACTGCATCCAGCTTTGGTCACCACATCACAAAAAAGATGTTGAGACTTTGGAAAGAGTTCAGGGAAGACCAACAAAGATTGCACCGGTTGGAAGAGTTGGGGGTGGGAGGCACTGTGTTGCGGTGGTTCTTCTCCTTTCTCTCTGACCAGTCGCAGTCTGTGTTGACAGGGGGACAGAGGTCGACCCCGAGGCCCCTCATATGTGGGGTGCCGCAAGGGTCGGTCCTCTCGCCTCTCCTGTTCAACATTTATGTGAAGCCGCTGGGCGAGATCATCCGTGGTTTCGGGGTGGAGTACCATCAGTACGCTGACGACACCCAGCTGTACATCTCCACCCCGGATCACCCCAACGATGCCCTTGAAGTGATGTCCCGGTGCCTGGAGGCCGTACGGATCTGGATGGGGAGGAACAGGCTCAGGCTCAACCCATCCAAGACCGAGTGGCTGTGGTTTCCGACGTCCCGATATAGGCAGTTGACGCCATCACTGACTATTGGGGGCGAATCATTGGCCCCCACGGAGAGGGCTCGCAACTTGGGCGTCCTCCTGGATTCACGGCTGTCTTTAGAAGAGCACTTGACGGCCGTGACCGGGAGGATTTTTCATCAGGTTCGCCTGATTCGCCAGTTGCGTCCCTTTCTGGATCGGGACTCGTTACGCACGGTCACTCATGCCCTCGTCGCCTCCCGCCTGGACTATTGTAATGCTCTCTACATGGGGCTCCCCTTGAGGAGCACCCGGAGGCTCCAACTGGCGCAGAGTGCGGCCGCGCGGGTGGTAATGGGAGCGACGTGGCGCTCCCATGTGACACCTCTCCTGCGCGAGCTGCACTGGCTCCCGGTGGTCTTCCGGGTGCGCTTCAAGGTTTTGGTTACCACCTTTAAAGCGCTCCATGGCTTAGGACCTGGTTATCTACGGGACCGCCTACTACCACCAATAGCCTCCCACCGGCCAGTACGCTCTCATAGAGAGGGCCTCCTCAGGGTGCCGTCAGCCAAACAATGTCGGCTGGCGACCCCTAGGGGGAGAGCCTTCTCTGTGGGGGCACCTACCGTCTGGAATGAGCTCCCCCTGGAGATACGGAGGATCCCGGATCTGCGCACCTTCCGCCGCGCTGTGAAGACCTTTTTATTCCAGCAGGCGGGCTTGGCCTAATCTCTTCCCTTTTAAATATGTAAATTTTAATCTGTTTTTAAATTATTGGGGTGTTTTAATCTGTCTGGGCCAAAATAATTTAATTTGATTTTATCTGGTTTTTAAATTTTTTATGTCTATGTTATTTTATTGTTTGGCTGTTCACCGCCCTGAGTCCTTCGGGAGTAGGGCGGTATACAAATCGAATAAATAAATAAATAAATAAATAAATAAAGATGATTGAAGGCCTGAAGACTAAAACATACGAACAATGGTTGCAGGATTTGGGTATGGCCAGTCTAGAGAAAAGGAGTAAGAGGGACATGATAAAAGTGTTCCAGTATTTGAGGGGCTGCTACAAAGAAAAGGATGGGTTGACTTATTTTCCAAAACACCAGAAGGCAGAACAAGAAACAATGGATGGAAACTAATCAAGGAGAGAAGCAACCTGGAATTAAGGAGGAACTTCCTGACAGTGAGAACAATTAATCAGTGGAACGAGTTGCTTCCAGAAGTTGTAGGTCCTCCATCATTGGAAGTTTTGAAGGACAACCATTTGCCTGAAATGGTATACGGTTTCCTCCTTTTATTTACTTATTTATTTATTATTTGTCAAACACGTAAGATAACAGATATAAGTATAAACATGATTATGAAAACAGGATAAGGATATGAATAAAAGGGGATAAATAAATGGATGGATGGATGGATGGATGGATGGATGGATGGATGGATGGATGGATGGATGGATGATTGATGAATGATTGAGCAGGGGGTTGGACTAGAAGACCTCCAAGGTCCCTTCCAACTCTGTTACTCTGTTAGTCAACATCCTGGAAGCTTTTGCAACACCCTGATTCAGGGCAACAAAAGATTAATTGGTCTTTCATTCAACCTATTAGGCCTAACTTGTTTAATTTTTGGCTACTCCCAAGGTGGAAGCCCAGGTTAGATGTTAGAAGCTTCCTCCCCATCTCCCGATTGCAGAAAATACGACTTCAGCAACAGAGTGGTCAATGCCTGGAATACACTCCCTGACTCTGTGGTTTCTTCCCCAAACCCCCAAAACTTTAACCTTAGACTGTGTATTGTCGACCTCACCCCATTCCTAAGAGGTTCGTGAAGGGGGCGTGCATAACAGTACCAGGCTGCCTTCCGTCCCTGTCCTAATGTCCCCCTTTTATTCGTAACCATTTCATGTGTTCATAATCATGTTTATACTTATATCTGTCATCTAATACATGTTTGACAAATAAATAAATGAAAAATAAATAAAAAATGTGAAAGGACTCTGTACATTAACCACATCCTGATGTCCAGCTTCTCAATAGAAGAACAGAACAGAACAGAACAATAGAATAGAATAGAATAGAATAGAATAG
>NW_026844077.1:3978168-4000285 GCF_029531705.1 Pantherophis guttatus | reverse complement strand
GAATAGAATGTAGAATGTAGAATGTAGAATGTAGAATGTAGAGTAGAATAGAATAGAAATAGAATAGAATAGAATAGAATAGAATAGAATAGAATAGAATAGAATAGAATAGAATGTAGAATGTAGAATGTAGAATGTAGAGTAGAGTAGAATAGAAATAGAATAGAATAGAATAGAATAGAATAGAATAGAATAGAATAGAATAGAATAGAATAGAATAGAATAGAATAGAATTCTTTATTGGCCAAGTGTGATTGGACACACAAGGAATTTGTCTTTGGTGCATACGCTCTCAGAGTCCATAAAAGAAAAGATACAGTTGTCAAGAATCATAAGTTACAAAACACTTAATAATAGTCATAGGGAAACAGTCAATATAATTCTTAAGGATACAAGCAACAAGGTTACAGTCATACAGTCATAAGTGGGAGGAGATGGGTGATAAGAACGATGAGAAGATTAATAGTAATGCATTCTTAGTAACTAGTTTGACAGTGTTGAGGGAATTATTTGTTTAGCAGAGTGATTTCAGAAAAACTGTTCTTATCTCTAGTTGTTCTGGAGTGCAATCCTCTATAGCCTCGTTTCAAGGGTAGGAGTTGAAACAATTTATGTCCGGGATGCGAGGGGTTTGTAAATATTTTCACAGCCCTCTTTTTGACTCCTGCAGTATACAGGTCTTCAATGGAAGGCAGGCTGGTAGTCATTGTTTTTTCTGCATTTCTAATTATGTTCTGAAGTCTGTGTCTGTCTTGTTGGGTGGCAGAACCAAACCAGACAGTGATAGAGGTGCAGATGACAGACTCAATAATTCCTCTGTAGAACTGGATCAGCAGTTCCTTGGGCAGTTTGAGCTTTCTGAGTTGGCGCAGAAAGAACATTCTTCATTGTGCTTTTTTGATAAGTTTTTGATGTTGGGTGTCCATTTTAGGTCATGAGATATGGTAGAATCTAGAAATTTGAAGGTCTCTACTGTTGATACTGTGTTGTCTAGTATTGTGAGAGGTGGAAGTATGGAAGGGTTTCTCCTAAAGTCTACCACCATTTCTACGGTTTTGAGTGTGTTCAGTTCTAGATTGTTCCGGTCACACCACGAGGCTAGTTGTTCAACCTCCCGTCTGTATGCGGATTCATCATTGCTTCGAATGAGACCGATCACTGTTGTGTCATCTGTGAACTTCAGTAGGTCAACAGATGGATCGTTAGAGATGCAATCATTGGTATACAGAGAGAAGAGAAGTGGAGAGAGCACACAGCCTTGAGGGGCCCCTGTGCTAATTTTACTGGTATCTGATGTGATTCTGCTTAGCTTCACCTGATGCTTCCTGTCTGTTAGAAAGCTTATGATCCACTTGCAAGTGCGTTCAGGTACCTGTAGCTGGTTTAGCTTAGTTAGAAAAGTGTCTGGAATGATGGTATTGAATGCTGAACTACAACTGGGATAGAACCACCTTAAGCTCAATTCCAGTGTTGCTAGTTAGAGAATTGTAAGGAGGAAAGTCATGGTTGGCCTGGAAAATTCCAGAAGTAGCCAAAATTATGTCATCCAGCTTCCCTTGCCTGATTCTCTGTGGGAAAAAGTTCAGAAGCTTCGAATGAACAGATACATACACCAGTAGTATATTTCTGGAGCTAACAACTCATTTGCACGGACATTGCAAAAGACAAAGAGGCAAGATGTGACCCCAAAGCTGTTTGTGATGTTGCATCTTCTCCTTTAGCACTCCTTCAAATGTCCCAAAGGTGGGTTTTTTCCAAAAGGAAGTGGATTTTCTTGGGCTTTTTTTTTTTTCCTTTGAAAACATTATGCTTCTCATCTAAGGAGCTTCTTCAGTTTTTCAGCTCCTTCAGTTCAGAACTGAAGAAGCTTCTTGAACGAGAAAGTGAAATGTTTTCAAAGGGGGAACCCCCCCCCCCCAAGAAAGTCCAGTTGCCTCTTGGTAAAAGCATTTTGGGACAACCATGATCTGGATGATTGAGATTCTCCATAGACATTCCTTCAAGTGTTACATTGAAGTTCTTGATGTTCTCCAAGTTCTGTTAGAACAGGGGGTGTCAAAAATCAAGGCCTGCAGGCAGGATTTGATCCATGGGGTGTTTAAATCTGGCCCATGGGGCTGCTCTGGAAACAGCAAAGGACCAGCCCGCGGTGCCTCTGCCAGCAAAAACAGAGCTCGGGAGGGCTGCATGGGGTCCTCCTGGGATCTGTTTTTGGCCACAATGGACTCCTGCAGCTGTCCTCACTGGCAGAGGGCTGCAGGAGGCTGTTGCTGCCGAAAACAGGCCCCAGGGGGCCCCACACAGCCCCCCAGGCTCTGTTTGCGCTGGCAGAAGGCTAGCAAAAGAAACTAAAAACAAAACAAAAGGAGAAATGTTTTCCCCTTTTGCATTTGAGCATCCAAGAAGGAAGGACAGGAAAGGAGAAAGGGAAAGAGGAATGACAAAGAAAAAGAAGGGAAGATGGGAAGAGAGCAAGAAAGGAAAAATAAGGAAGGAAGGGAAGGAAGAAGAAAAGAGAAGGAAGAGGGAAGGAAAGAGAAGAGAAGAGAAGAGAAGAGAAGGAAGGAAGGAAGGAAGGAAGGAAGGAAGGAAGGAAGGAAGGAAGGAAGGAAGGAAGGAAGGAAGGAGATTATAATGAGAATGAGGGAGGGTCTGAGGGAAATCCTGCCTTAACACTTGGCCACCACAGGTGCCCCCAACATTTAATTTAATTTAATTAATTCAATTTATATGCTGCCCCTCTCTGAAGACTCAGGGCGGCTCACAATACATTTTAAAAAATCATTATAAAAAACATTTAAAAATTAAAAACATTAAAAACATTAAAAACTCATTCACGCCATTCATGGCCGGATCTCGCCAGATCACAAGAGTGAGATCAACAGCCCCAGGCCTGCCGGAAGAGCCAGGTCTTCATAGATTTTCGGAAGGCCAATAGGGTGGGGATGGTCCGGACCTCAGGAGGTAACTGGTTCCAGAGAGCCAGGGCAGCCACAGAGAAGGCCCTGCCCCGCGGGCCCGCCAGTCGGCATTGTTTAACTGACAGGACCCTGAGGAGACCGACTCTGTGGGATCTTACCGGTCGCTGGGAGCTATGCGTCAGAAGGCGGTCTCGAAGATAACCTGGCCTGGAGCCATGTAGGGCTTTAAAGGTAATAACCAACACCTTGAATTGTGGCCGGAGACCAATAGAGACCCAGTGCAGCTCGCAGAGAATTGGTGTAATGTGGATGTACCTAGGTGCACCCACGACAGCTCGCGCGGCTGCGTTCTGGACCAACTGTAGTCTCCGAACACATGAGTGACATCAAGCTGGCCCCGCCCCCTGCCCCCTCTGAGGTCAAACACAACCCTGATGCAGCCCTCAATGAAATCAAGTTTGACACTCCTCTGCTAGAGCATTTTCTGAGTTCATTTTCAAGGCCCTCTCATTGTTTCTTTAATCTAAGGAATCTCTCGGGGACCACACTCACCTCTTTCCGTGCAAAAGATCATAATAAGCAGGAGCAGAAGTATCAAACGCTTCATTGTGGGTAAGGCTGCCAGGCTCCTATGGAAGAGGCAGCTATGCTGACATGATCGCGACTTCTCACCGGCGACAAAGATGTTGCACATTTAAGGCCATTCCATGTGGGAGGAGCGCACAATTGCCAAAGGATGTTATATAGTGTGTGTTTGCCTGTTTTGTATAATTGGGGTGATTTTCAAAGAAAACCTGTAGAACATGTTGGAGCTTGTCGGAACCATCTGGCAATGTAGAGGTTTTTTTTTTAAATTAGATTTATATGCCGCCCTTCTCCGGAGACTCAGGGCGGCTTACAATGTGCTCAGCAATAGCCTTCATCCTTTTGTATATTTATACAAAGTCAGCTTATTGCCCCCATAACTGGGTCCTCAATTTACCTACCTTAGAAAGGATGGAAGGCTGAGTCGACCTTGAGCCTGGCGAGATTCGAACATGTGATAACTGCAGACAGCTGAATGTTAATAACAGGCTTTTAGTCTGTTGAGCTATCCAGGCTATTATTATAGCCTATTATTGTTACTATGTGAAAATTGTACCCTCCCTTTGGCTGGGAAGTGTTTGAAATTGAAACCTCATTTGGCGAATTTGCATCGGTCTGCGAAGCTGCTTCCTTTCGTGTTATTTTGCGTTAACGTTGAGAAACACAGCTTGGAATTGAAATCATCATGTTTTAACATTGTAAAATGGGGTTGTAAAATTCAACAGAAGTAATAGTAGAAACCCTAGAAACAGTGCAGAGAAGAGCAACTAAGACGTTAAGAAGTTTGCAGCAGTGGTGAAATTCAATTTTTTTTTACTACCGGTTCTGTGGGTGTGGCTTGCTGGGCATGGTGTGGCTTGCTGGGCGTGGCTTGCTGGGCATGGCAGGGGAAGGATATTGCAAAATCTCCATTCCTACCCCACTCTGGGACCAGCCAGAGGTCTGGTTCTCCGAACTACTCAAAATTTCCGCTACCAGTTCTCCAGAACCTGTCAGAACTTGCTGGATTTCACTCCTGATTTTCAGGATAAATCTTTCAAGGAATGGTAAGAGAGCTAGTTATATCTAGCCTAACAAAGAGAAGAATTAGGGGTGACATGATCGCTGCCTTCTAGGACATGAGAGTTTACTAGATGACATTAACCAGTGGAACAGCTTGTCACCAGAAGTTGTGGGTGCTCCATCACTGGAGGCTTTTAAGAAGAGACTGGACAGTCCCTTGTCTGAAATAGTATAAGGTCTCCTGCTTGAGCAGGGGGCTGGACTAGAAGACCTCCAAGGTCCCTTCCACCTCTATTCTGATTCTGATTCAGAGGCTACCACAAAGAGGTAGAGGGTCAACTTATTCTGCGAAGCACTTGAAGACAGGAAAAGAAGCAACGGATGGAAACTCATTAAAGAGAGATTCAACCTGGAACTAAGGAGAAATTTCCTGGTGGTGAGAATGATTAATTGATTGAACAACTTGCTTCCTGGAGATGTGGGTGTAGCATCACTGGAGGTTTTTGGGAAAGGATTAGATAACCATTTATCTAGGATGATCTAAGGTCTCCTGTGTCTTGTGCAGGGAATTGGCTAGAACCGTGATGGTGAAGCTATGGCATGCATGCCACAGACGGCATGCAAAGCCATGTCGCCTGGCACACCAGCTCAGCTCCACGTTTTGGCCTTCTGGGCCCACCAGAAGTAGGGAAACAGGCTGTTTCCTGACTCTGGAGGGCCTGGGGGGGGGAGGCCCATTTTTCTTTCTCACTTGGCTCCAGATCCTTTCTATGCATCTGGGGAGGGCGAAAACAGCCTTCCCCATCCCCTCAGAAGCCTCCGGAGGCCCAAAATGGCCAGTTTTCCAACTTTTGGTTGGACAGGAAGTGACATTTTTTGCCAGAGGCTCCCAGAGCCTCTCTAGGAGTGAGGAAAGTCAACGGGGAAGCCAGATTCACTTAACAACCATGTTACTAACTTAATAGTTGCAGCGATTCACTGAACAACGGCGGCAGGAAAGGTTGTAAAATGGGACAAAATTCACTTAACAACTGTCTCACTTAGCAACAAAAATTTTGGGCTCAATGATGGTCATAAGTTGAGGACTACCTGTATTTATTTATAACATTTAAGTGCTGCCCAAAGTCACTCACTGTCAAAGGACTCTGGGCATCGCAAGCCTCTTAACCTCATTATTGCTCAATGCATTAAAGGCTGCCCCTTAATTCATCATGTCATCAACCATCAAAGCAACGTTTATCATTCTGCAGATAAACTCCCCCATTCAAGGCTTCTCAGGTGAGTTGCTTTAAATCCCCATAATCCCCAGGCGCTTCTAACAGGAACCGTGCTAACTGCATTTGGAAATGAATGGAATGGAATGGAATGGAATGGAATGGAATGGAATGGAATGGTGGAGTGGAGTGGAGTGGAGTGGAGTAGAATGGAGTGGAGTGGAGTGGAGTGGAGTGAAGTAGAATGGAATGGAATAGAATGGAATGGAATGGAACGGAACGGAATGGAACGGAACGGAATAGAATAGAATAATATAATACAGAAGAATGGAATGGGAAAAGAACAGAACAGAATAATAAAATATGGAATGGAATAGAATAGAATAATAAAATACAGAATGGAACAGAAGACAAAGCAACAGAACAGAATAGAATAGAATAGAATAATAAAATACAGAAGAATGAAATGGGATAGGAACAGAACAGAACAGAACAGAACAGAATAATAAAATACAGAATGGAATGGAACAGAACGGAACAGAACAGAACAGAATAGTTGGGAGAGACCTTGGAAGTCTTCTAGTCCAACTCCCTGGTCAAGCACGAGACCCTATCCCATTTCAGACCCTTTACCGTTGAAGCACCCACAACTTCTGAAGGCAACTTCTGTTCCATTGGTTAATTGCTCCTCACTGTTAGGAAGTTTCTCCTTCATTCCAGGTTACTTCTCTCCTTGATTTCCATCCATTGGTTCTTGTCTTGTCTTCTGGTGATTTGGAAAATAAATTGACCCCCTCTTCTTTATGACAGCCCCTCAAATATTGGAACACTGCTATCAAGTCACACCTAATTCTTCTTTTCACTAGACTAGCCATACCTAGTCCCTTCAATATTGCTTCCAGAAAAGTTCTAACATTTAGGGATGAGGGAACTGTTTTGGTGGCTTGGAGTCTTTGAACATTGTTGTCCAACACGTCCATAGGGCAGCAACTTGGACAAGGCCATGTTTTTCATTTTCACTCCCACATAAAGTATTTTGAAAGAGGATCACATCCTGTCACATGAGACAGCCCAATATTTCACATCTCCATTTGTCCCAGAATCAAATACCGCAGAAGCCATTCAGAGACACATATTATACTCAGAGTAAATTGGAGAAGCAACATGAAGAAGGGAGAGATCCTGGTTGTCATTTTCAGTGTGTTGGTCATCTGCACGCCAATAGGTAAGCTGCTGTTGCCACCCTTGATTTGAGAAAAGTGTATTGTCTTAGAACAGAGTTCTTCAAACTTGGCAGCTTTAAGACTTGTGGACTTCAACTCCCATGAAAGCTATGCTGGCTGGAGAATTCTGGGAGTTGAAGTCCACAAGTCTTAAAGCTGCCAAGTTTGAAGACCTCTGTCTTAGAATAACAGAACTTGTTCAAACTTCTCTCTGTCCTGTCTTATACTACCAAAATTAAGAGAGGTGATTCTGAGTTTCTTCCTCAATGTCCTTTTTTTCAAGAAGTCATTGCTACAAGGGTCCTCTTACCCTTTCCTTCCTTCCTTCCTTCCTTCCTTCCTTCCTTCCTTCCTTCCTTCCTTCCTTCCTTCCTTCCTTCCTTCCTTCCACCAAATATGGCTTTTCTAGGTTCGTGCCTCAGTGTGTATATTTTCCAATGAGACAAACCAAGACAGGAAGATCATTTTATTACAATTTATCAGAATATTCAGACAAAAGGGATTCTTCGTTCAAAGAGGGAACCCCGATCTTTAGCTTACATCTCCTTCTAGAGTTAACATCACAAAGAAATCTGAAAGAGGAAAGTTGATTGGACAAGTTAATAGCATACATGTTATTAAAATGAGGTCTGGGTTTGTTTTTTTTTTTTTTGTAAATATTTTTTTTATTTTTTCCCAAACATAAACATAAAATATAACTTTCAAGAACAGAATTTCAATCCGGTCATAGATGGTTAGCATGCTTACATTCTTTTAACACGCTCTATTCCATTTTTCCATTACATCTTTTAAAAATTTAAAACAGAGAAAAAACAAAACAAAAAAAAAACAAAACAAATTTAAACATAAAATTCTAACACTTTCATCTAAACAAATCTGATATATCAATACAGTTTTAACTTCAAATTAAATTTTAACTCATTATCTCTGTATCTATATCTCATCAATATCCAAATAGTTATTAGCAATATTCTAGTCTCTTACTCTAATTATATACCTTACAATTTCATCACCAAGATTATCAAGTTCAATTTCAATACAACTCCATTTTGTTAAAATTTATAAAACACAATTTTATCAACATCTTAATTATTTGACCCTTTTTATCAAATCAAAATATTTTGAACTTTTCAATTTAATATCTCACATATTACACAGTTTTATCACAAGAACATATTGCTTATTCTTCTCCAAATTATCAACTCTTTTGAGATTATTCCCAATATTATCTCCTCCTGATCTCCCAACATTATTGGCTGATTTCAGCATATTGTATTTGACTAGTTTCTAGCATAATCTTCTCCCAGACTCCCTCCATTGTTTGGCTGACTTCCAGCATATTTTATTTGGCTAATTTCTAGCATAATCTCCTCCAGAACTTCCGGTCTGGAGCCACGGCGCCACAGTCGGGGACTTAGCGGGCTCTAACGAGCCCGCGGAAACCCCAACTGACAAACCGCTGTCCGACCGGTCTTCGGACCAACCCCCATCTTGTAGGGATGGGGGGTGAAGAGGAGCACCTCGGAGGGCCAAGAGGAACAGGCAAGTTCCTCGGAGGCCAGAGGGTATCCTCAAAGTCGGCGGCGGGGGTAGGCAGCCATGGCGGCTGCCACAAAGCCGCGGCAGACTGGGACACAAGATCGTGCAGGAGGAAGAAGAAAGAACCAGCATTTCAAAGCCGGGTGAGTGACACCAACCCAGGCAAATAACGGGATTACTTGGAATATTTTTTAAAATAAGACCCCAACCTTAAACAGTGGCTACAGATTCGTGGGGCTTGAAGATTTAAAAGAAAGGGGGGAAAAATGGAGACCCAAGACAAACTTTGCATTAATTAATTTGGCTTAGAAGAACTTGTTTTTAATAATTTGGAAAATTGGACTTTTTTTTTCTGTTTTCTTTGGAGTGGATTGAGGAAATATTTTTGGGGGAACTTAAACCTGTGAAAGTTAATGAAGTTAATGAAGATTGACAGACAGATGGCTACAAAATTGCCATGAAGTCTGCAGTGACTAAGCAGGAAAGTGGATTGAAAAGATTTTACTTTCTGCTTGGAAAAGAAATATCCTAAATGGCTTTCTACTTTGGATTATTATGATTATTTTGGAATTAACATCAGACTTTATCTAATTTATTTCAACTAGCTGGGCTGGCTTGAGTTAAATTTTAAATTGATTTTAAATTGGGTTGTTTTAATTTACGGCCAAAATATTTAATTATTTTAAACTGTTTTTAAATTTTGTATGTTCTGTTTTTTAATTTGGCTGTTCACCGCCCTGAGTCCTGTTTGGAGAAGGGTGGTATAGAAATGGAAACAAATAAATAAATAAATAAAAGACTAATGGATTTTGGAAATTTCTATTTTGGGTGATTTTAAGAAGAAAGATTTTGGACCTTTTCTATAATGGAAACTTACAGACTTAGCAAAAAGAAGGTGTGGCACACGAACAAAGACAGGAAGTGGATACATCACGCTTGGAGCAGACATTTATAAGAGCATTAAAGTGATATATAGAACTTTTAATTTGAATAGATGAACTTTGAAGTGGAACATGTGGACAGACAGGAAAAAGAAGAAACAAAATAGATTTAAACTAAATGTAATTAAATTGTAATGTAATGCTTAAAAGCCTAAAGGAATAAAAGGGTTTTTTTTTTCCTTTTGGATTAAACAGGAAGGTTTTTGGAATAATAAAGAAAAAAATAATAATAAATAGCAATTAAAATAGGGATTTATATATGAAGTGGTTAAAAATTACAATGAGAAGTGTACACTAATGTGAGATAACTTTAAGAAAACTTATTATTTGTTGTAATATGTTTTAACTATATTCTGCAAACAATTTATACTAATAAACTTTTCTTATCAGGAGCTAGTCTCCAACTTGTTTATCCGTTTAGGAATGTTAAAAGCTAATAAATCTTGAGCATCACTTTAAAAGAAAGAAAAGAAATCAGATTAAAATACAAAGTAACTATGTTAATTAACAAATAACAAAACCCATATTATTTCTCCTTCCTTCCCTCCCTCCCTCCCTCCCTCCCTCCCTCCCTCCCTCCCTCCATAGAACATAGAATCATAGGTGTTAACTCTGAAACTCACCTGGCTGAAGCCATCTTGGAGCTTCAGTGCTGCCACACTGGAGCTGAGGGATAGGGAAGGGGGAGGGGTGAAATGCTACCTGTTTGGACCAGTTTGGACAAACCGGTAGTAAAAAAATGCTACCAGTTTGGCCGAATTGGTATTTCTGACGATCTGCTGGGCAACGATCAGCTGTGACAAGCGATTTATATTAGCTAGAATCGTCAGATTTCCTGCTTTCTAGCTAATCTAAATCACGTGGCACAGCGGATTCCCTCCCCCTCGCTGTTCTACTTACCTTTGCAGACTCGGAAGGCTTCAAAATGTTCTTTTTTTAGTGCTGTTCTTTTTTTAGCCTCAGGTGCGCATTTATTTATTTATTTATTTTATTCCGACTATATATACCGCACCTACTCCCGAGGGACTCAGGGCGGTGTACAGCCAGATAAAAAACATACAATACAAACATGAAAAACAATTAAAAAGATATATATTAATTTGGCCCCAATTTAAAATAACAAACCAATTCAAAATATTTAAAATATATATTAAGCCAGCCCGGCTTGCTGAAAAAAGAAAGTTTTAAGGGCACAGCGGAAGGCACCAAGGTCGCATGTGCTCATGAAGCGGGCACTCGGTAGCAGACTAAACAGAACCGGTAGCAGAGGATCTTGCCACTGGAGGGGGGGATTAGAGACAGCTGGGGTTGTGTAGTCAAAATAAAATACTTTCTCTTGGAAACCAAGAATGTTCTCACACCTGGCTGGAGGAAGGAGGAGTGATGTCACCAGGCCATCAGATGGTGCCTTGATTGGACCATGTGACTTATTGTTTGGCTTTGAGGGGAAAACTTTAAATTTTAATTAGGTGAAAACCACGGGAACCTTCAGAGTCGGTTTTCACCAGATCTGTGCCAATATGATATATCCAATAAAGCTCTTCTTTGAGGAATTCATTTGCCTCAGAGTTTTGCTTGGTATGGGTCTATTACTTGGAACCTCGACAATAGGGCTAGAACAGTGGTGGGTTGCTCCCGGTTCAGTCCGGTTCTATAGAACCGGTAGTAAAACTGTGGGGAGGCTCTGCCCACCCGCCACGATGTCATCATAGGTGATCTGCGCATGTGCAGAAGCGCATGTGCGGGTAAGTGAAGCAAGTGCACGCACACGGTCCTGTTGCGAACCGGTAGTAAAGGTAAGTAGAACCCACCTCTGGGCTAGAAAGGACCTTGGAGGTCTTCTAGTCCAACTCCCTGCTCAAAGCAGGACATCTAATAAAATCCCAATCAAATCACTGTCCAATCTCTTCTTGAAAACTTCCACTGATGGAGCACTCACAACTTCTAGAGGCAAGTCGTTCCACTGGTTAATTGTTCTCCCTGTCAGGAAACGTCTCTTTAATTCTAAGTTGGGACTCTCTTTAATGATCTTCCACCCATTACTTCTTGTCTTACTCTCAGGTGCTTTGCAGAATAGGCCGACCCCCTCTTCTCTGTGAGAACCCCTCAAGTATCACCAGTCAGCTATCATGTCACCCCTAGTCCTTCTCTTCATTAGACTAACTGTAGTTCCCTCAATTGTTCATTGTATGGTTTAGACCCCTTATCATCTTTGTTTTTCCTGTTTTGTATTTGATTACTAAATTGATTGATAAAACTTAATAAATCTCTCTCTCTCTATAAGCCAAATATCACTCACTCATCATGAAATCTCTAGAACTGTAAAGCCTACAAACTTGAAATTTGGCACGTATGTTCTTCTTGGCTTCTAAGTGCTCGCTAAGAAAGGATTTTTTGAAATGATCATTAGATCATTACTATTTCATATACAGTATCACACACTCTGATGCTAAGGAGCTAGACATTCTACTCCTGCTTCCCACCTGAAAAGAACTCTGTTCCAACTGCCAGTTGCCTTATATTAACATGCTCTGATGCTACAGAGTTACACATTCTACATTAAGTTTCAGGCTTTAAGTATCAATTTATCACACCTGATCACATAGTTTCGTAGCAAAGCATGGGCATCTAGCTAGTATTGTATATACATTTAAAAAAAAAAAAAGATAAGAGGCAGCTGAGCCTGCAGAAGGAATGGAGGCCAGGCAAACATCTCAGAAGGGACCCTCCCTAGTTGCTTGGATTGTAAAGGTGAAGGGGGCAGAGATCTACTTTCAGGCTGGCAAGGTCTTGTGAATGTAACCTTACAATGAGAGACAGCGTGGTGTAGTGATGAAGACATCAGGCTAGAAACAAGGAGACCATGAGTTCTTGTCTTGCCTTAGGCACAAAGCCCATTGGGTGACTTTGGCCAGCCAGTCACTTTCTCTCAGCCCTAGGAAGGATGCAGTGGCACTTCTGAAAAAACTTTGCCAAGAAAATTGCAAGGATTTATCCAGGCAAGTCTCTTGAGAATGAGACACGATGGAACAGAAGGAGACGGAGAAGGAGAAGGAGGAGGAGGAGGAGGAGGAGGAGGAGGAGAGGAGGAGGAGGAGGAGGAGGAGGAGGAGGAGGAGGAGGAGGAGAGAGGAAGGAGGAGGGGAAGAAGAAGAAGAAGAAGAAGAAGAAGAAGAAGAAGAAGAAGAAGAAGAAGAAGAAGAAGAAGAAGAAGAAGAAGAAGAAGAAGAAGAAGAAGTTATATATACAATTTACAATACAATACAATAAAATTTATTTTATACAATAAAATTAAAGCACTTCTGAATATGTTTCTTGTTTGGACTGCCTCTTATAAAGCTGACAACCCTGGACTGTCTCATTTCAGTATCTTTTCTTCAATTCTTCCTTTTATAATATCTTATTTTCTGATTCTATCTCTCAGGGGAAATCAAATTGAACAAACCAACGGAACAGCAATGCGTCACTAGGTGGCAGTGCTTAGCCAAATTTGACTAACTATAATTTAGATATTACAGTCATCCAAAATTCTACAAGCAGGGAAGGAGTGAATGAGTACCTGGACAGACGATCAGGGCGATATGCTGAGGCTGGGAAGTCCACGCCACATCTTGAAAGGAGACAAATCCGTTCTGTATTATTGCCACTAGCTGGTCTTGATTCAGAGGAGACTGGAGTCTTATTGGGGAGAAGAATGAATGGAGTGGCTGTGGAATTCTCAGCAAATGCCTTTTTGTTTATTTTATTTAGCATATACTATAGCAGTGATGGTGAACCTTTTTGGCATTGTGCATGACAACCCCCACGCTCCCTTTACACATGCGCCCCACTGTGCATGCATGCCCCCCAATGAGCCCCCCGCCACTTTTTCCAAGTGAGCTGGCATACCTCTTACCAGAAGACAACTAGGTACCGTTCCCTGGTGAGACAGCTGTTCCCCGCCCGGCGCATGGCGCTGCCAAGATGGCTTGGCTGATGATCAGGCAACTCCAAAGTTTCCTGCTAAACATATTCGTTATCTTGCCCGTCTTCCTTCCCTGTTTAAAAGAGCCGCACTTGTAGGGGGGAGAGATCTGACTAAAGAGCTGTGCTTTAGCTGTGCTAAAGAGCTGCCTCCTGCCTTCCACGATCTCTAAAGTTCCTACCCCATGGAATCCTAGCTTTTTCCTGCGTTCTACGATCTTCAAAGTTCCTCCCCCATCGAATCCTAGCTTTTTCCTGCCTTCCCCGATTTCCATCGAATCCTAGCTTTTTCCTGCCTTCCACGATTTCCATCGAATCCTAGCTTTTTCCTGCCTTCCACGATCTCCAAAGTTCCTCCCCCATCGAATCCTAGATTTTTCCTGCCTTCCACGATTTCCATCGAATCCTAGCTTTTTCCTGCCTTCCACGATTTCCATCGAATCCTAGCTTTTTCCTGCCTTCCACGATCTCCAAAGTTCCTCCCCCATCGAATCCTAGATTTTTCCTGCCTTCCACGATTTCCATCGAATCCTAGCTTTTTCCTGCCTTCCACGATTTCCATCGAATCCTAGCTTTTTCCTGCCTTCCACGATTTCCATCGAATCCTAGCTTTTTCCTGCCTTCCACGATCTCCAAAGTTCCTCCCCCATCGAATCCTAGCTTTTTCCTGCCTTCCCCGATTTCCATCGAATCCTAGCTTTTTCCTGCCTTCCACGATTTCCATCGAATCCTAGCTTTTTCCTGCCTTCCACGATCTCCAAAGTTCCTCCCCCATCGAATCCTAGATTTTTCCTGCCTTCCACGATTTCCATCGAATCCTAGCTTTTTCCTGCCTTCCACGATTTCCATCGAATCCTAGCTTTTTCCTGCCTTCCACGATCTCCAAAGTTCCTCCCCCATCGAATCCTAGATTTTTCCTGCCTTCCACGATTTCCATCGAATCCTAGCTTTTTCCTGCCTTCCACGATTTCCATCGAATCCTAGCTTTTTCCTGCCTTCCACGATTTCCATCGAATCCTAGCTTTTTCCTGCCTTCCACGATCTCCAAAGTTCCTCCCCCATCGAATCCTAGCTTTTTCCTGCCTTCCCCGATTTCCATCGAATCCTAGCTTTTTCCTGCCTTCCACGATTTCCATCGAATCCTAGCTTTTTCCTGCCTTCCACGATCTCCAAAGTTCCTCCCCCATCGAATCCTAGCTTTTTCCTGCCTTCCACGATTTCCATCGAATCCTAGCTTTTTCCTGCCTTCCACGATTTCCATCGAATCCTAGCTTTTTCCTGCCTTCCACGATTTCCATCGAATCCTAGCTTTTTCCTGCGTTCCACGATCTTCAAAGTTCCTCCCCCATCGAATCCTAGCTTTTTCCTGCCTTCCCCGATTTCCATCGAATCCTAGCTTTTTCCTGCCTTCCACGATTTCCATCGAATCCTAGCTTTTTCCTGCCTTCCACGATCTCCAAAGTTCCTCCCCCATCGAATCCTAGATTTTTCCTGCCTTCCACGATTTCCATCGAATCCTAGCTTTTTCCTGCCTTCCACGATTTCCATCGAATCCTAGCTTTTTCCTGCCTTCCACGATCTCCAAAGTTCCTCCCCCATCGAATCCTAGATTTTTCCTGCCTTCCACGATTTCCATCGAATCCTAGCTTTTTCCTGCCTTCCACGATTTCCATCGAATCCTAGCTTTTTCCTGCCTTCCACGATTTCCATCGAATCCTAGCTTTTTCCTGCCTTCCACGATCTCCAAAGTTCCTCCCCCATCGAATCCTAGCTTTTTCCTGCCTTCCCCGATTTCCATCGAATCCTAGCTTTTTCCTGCCTTCCACGATTTCCATCGAATCCTAGCTTTTTCCTGCCTTCCACGATCTCCAAAGTTCCTCCCCCATCGAATCCTAGCTTTTTCCTGCCTTCCACGATTTCCATCGAATCCTAGCTTTTTCCTGCCTTCCACGATTTCCATCGAATCCTAGCTTTTTCCTGCCTTCCACGATTTCCATCGAATCCTAGCTTTTTCCTGCGTTCTACGATCTTCAAAGTTCCTCCCCCATCGAATCCTAGCTTTTTCCTGCCTTCCCCGATTTCCATCGAATCCTAGCTTTTTCCTGCCTTCCACGATTTCCATCGAATCCTAGCTTTTTCCTGCCTTCCACGATTTCCATCGAATCCTAGCTTTTTCCTGCCTTCCACGATCTCCAAAGTTCCTCCCCCGATTGAGTGCCTCCTGCCTTCCGTGCCTCCTCAGATCTTTGCAGTTTCTCCCCCCATCACGTGCTAGCTTTCTCCTGCTTTCCTGCCACGGAGAGGCATCTGCAGAGGGTAGAACCTGCAGAGATTGGGGAAGGCCCTGCCTCCTTTCATGCACGGAAGAGACCAGAAGACCAGCTGGCCGATTGGAGGTGCACACATGTGCGGTGGACCTGGGCTGGGGCGACGGCTGGCGTGCCGGCAGAAAGGGCTGTGCATGCCACCTATGCCACGCGTACCATAGGTTCGCCATCACGGTACTATAGCATTTACAGAGGTCATGCAGTCACAAAATATAAGTTTAAATAAAACAACAGCAAATCTCTATGCCTGTCTGTCTGTCTGTCTATCTATCTATCTATCTATCTATCTATCTATCTATCTATCTATCTATCCATCCATCTATCATCTATCAATCATCTATCTATCTATCTATCTATCTATCTATCTATCTATCCATCCATCTATCATCTATCAATCATCTATCTATCTATCTATCTATCTATCTATCTATCTATCTATCTATCTATCTCTGCTCATATGTGTCTATGAGTGTGTATGAGATAGAAAGATGAGATCCATCCATCCATCCATCCATCCATCTATCATCTATCTATCTATCTATCTATCTATCTATCAATCATCTATCTATCTATCATCTATCTATCTATCTTTGCTGGTGTGTTTGTGTTGTATATGTGTGTGTATATAGATAGGTAGATATATAAGATAGGTAGATAGATAGATAGAGATATGAAACATTAGATAGAGAGATATGAAATATTAGATAGATAGATAGATAGATAGATAGATAGATAGATAGATAGATAGATAGATGGATGGATAGATAGATATGAAACATTAGATAGAAGATAGATAGATAAATAGATAGATAGATAGATAGATAGATAGATAGATAGATAGATAGATAGATAGATAGATAGATAGATGGATGGATGGATGGATGGATGGATGGATGGATGGATGGATGGATGGATGATAGATGGATAGATAGATATGAAACATTAGATAGAAGATAGATAGATAGATAGATAGATAGATAGATAGATAGATAGATAGATAGATAGATAGAGCAATAGCACTTGCAGGGAATTTATATGCTGCTTCACAGTGCTTTACAGCCTCTCTAAGCGGTTTACAGAGTCAGCCTATTGCCCCCAACAACCTGGGTCCTCATTTTACCCACCTCAGAAGGATGGGAAGCCGAGTCAACCTTGAGCCGCTCAGAATCGAACTCCTGGCAGTGAGCATTGAGTTAGCCTGCAGTACCTTATTCTAACCACTGCGCCACCACGGCTCCTAAATCAATAGCAATGAGAAACAGGTGTTTGGACTGAGCTAAAACCTAATCCTGGCAGACACTCAGGGGAGAGCCCGAACTACCACAATCTAGTTACGCAACAGCTTCCTCGGAATTGTTCTATTGAAAAAGGTTTTTCTCTTGGTTTGCAGCCGATTCCATCGTTTGTTTCATGTGCAAAGAGCAGATCTCGAACTGGAAATGCCTGGAAACGACCATCTGTTCTGAGCAGGAGAAACGGTGTGTAACGCTCGGTATGGTGTCAGGAGCAGGTAAGCAACTGAGTCCGTGGGACTCTTCCGCCAGAGCATTTTGTCCATTTGTTCTTCAGAAGATCCCAGAATTGTGATACAGGCAGTCCTTGAGTTACACCCGTTCATTTGGTGACCGAAGTTACAATGGCACTGAAAAATTATGACCATTTTTCACGCTTATGACCGTGGTAGCATCCCTGAGGCCACGTGATCAAAATCTGGAGGCTTGGTGTGATGACTTGGGTCGTGATATGAAAGCAACACAGCCAGAGAACAGGTCTAACTCCCCTTTGTTCCAACTTTGCCCCCAAACATCACCACGTTTACTACAAGTCCTGGAGCAAAGCTCTGACACGTACCTTCAACAGCTTCTGGCTGCGAGTAGTCCAGTAAGCCAGGTTATCCAAACAGTAAACAGAGCAAGAGGTTCAGTGAAGCAGGCAAACCGGGCAAGCCCCAAAAGACAGAGCACAGTAATCTCCAGGCGTCGGCAAGAACACACAAAGATTCAATACTTGTTCCCGACAAATTATTTATTTATTTATTTATTTTATTTATTTTATTTATTTTATTTGTTTAAATTTCTATACCGCCCTTCTCCAAATAGGACTCAGGGCGGTGCACAGCCTAAGTAAAAACAAAGCATACAAAATTTAAAAAACAGTATTAAAATAATTAGATATTCTGGCCGTAAATTAAAAACAACCCAATTTAAAACCAATTTAAAATTTAGCTCAAGCCAGCCCAGCTAGTTGAAATAAATAAGTTTTCAGGGCCCGACGAAAAATCCGGAGGTCTGTTATTATACGTAACTCCGGGGGAAGGTTATTCCAGAGGGTGGGCGCCGTCACAGAGAAGGCTCTCCCCCTGGGGGTCGCCAGCCGATATTGTCTGGCGGACGGCACCCTGAGGAGGCCCACTCTGTGCGAGCGTACTGGCCGGTGGGAGGCTATTGGTGGCAGTAGGCGGTCTCGTAAGTACCCCGGCCCTAAGCCATGGAGCGCTTTAAAGGTGGTCACCAACACCTTGAAGCGCACCCGGAAGACTACCAGGAGCCAGTGCAGCTCGCGCAGGAGAGGTGTCACATAGGAGCGCCTCGTCGCCCCCATAATCCCCCGCGCGGCCGCATTCTGGACCAGCTGGAGCCTCCAGGTGCACCCCAGGGGGAGCCCCATGTAGAGAGCGTTGCAGTAGTCCAGGCGGGAAGTGACTAGTGCCTGAGTGACTGTGCGTAGAGAGTCCCGATCTAGAAAGGGGCGCAACTGGCGTATCAGGCGAACCTGATAAAAAGCCCCCCTGGCCACGGCCGTCAAATGGTCTTCTAAAGACAGCCGTGCGTCCAGGAGGACGCCCAAGTTGCGAGCCCTCTCCGTGGGGGCGAGTGATTCGCCCCCAATAGCCAGCGATGGCGTCAGCTGGCTATATCGGGACGCTGGAAGCCACAGCCACTCGGTCTTGGAGGGGTTGAGTCGGAGCCTGTTTCTCCCCATCCAGGCCCGCACGGCCTCCAGGCACTGGGACATCACTTCAAGGGGATCGTTGGGGTGGCCTGGGGTGGAGATGTACAGCTGGGTGTCATCAGCGTACTGATGGAACTCCACCCCGAAGCCACGGATGATCTCACCCAGTGGCTTTACATAAATGTTGAACAGAAGGGGGGAGAGGACCGACCCTTGTGGCACCCCACAAGCAAGGTGCCTCGGGGTCAACCGCTGCCCCCCCGTCAACACAGATTGCGACCGGTCAGAGAGGTAGGAGGAGAACCACCGCAGAACGGTGCCCCCCACCCCCAACCCCGCCAACCGGTGCAACATGATACCATGGTCGATGGTATCAAAAGCCGCTGAGAGGTCTAACAGGACCAGGATAGAGGAGCAACCCCTATCCCGAGCCCTCCAGAGATCATCCACCAACGCGACCAATGCCGTTTCCGTGCTGTGCCCAGGTCGGAAGCCGGACTGGAGTGGGTCTAGATAGACAGTTTCATCCAGGTACCGGGGAAGCTGTTGTGCTACCACACTCTCAACAACCTTCGCAACAAAGCGAAGGTTGGAGACTGGACGATAGTTAGCCAAAACAGCCGGATCCAGAGAGGGCTTCTTGAGGAGGGGCCTCACAACCGCTTCTTTCAAAGCGGCCGGCAGGACCCCCTCACTCAAAGAAGCGTTAACAATCTTCTGGAGCCAGCCTCGTGTCACCTCCCGGGAAGCCAGTACCAACCAGGAGGGACACGGGTCCAATAAACATGTGGTCGCGTTCAGCCGTCCCAGGACCCTGTCCATGTCCTCGGGAGCCACAGGATCGAACTCCCCCCAGATAACACTCTCAAGACCTGCCTCAGTCATCCCATCCGGACATACCCAGTCAGAGGCCAGCCCTTCCCGAATCTGAGCGATTTTGTCATACAGATACTGCACAAAGTCCTCAGCTCGGCCCTGCAAGGGGTCATCCCGCGCTTCCAGATGGAGGAGGGAGCGGGTCACCCTAAACAGGGCGGCCGGGCGATTATCTGATGACGCGATAAGAGCGGCAAAATAGCTAGATTTTGCCGCTTTTATTGCCACTAGGTAGATCTTAATATGAGACCTCACCAGTGTTCGGTCGGATTCGGAGCGGCTGGTCCTCCAACTACTCTCCAGGCATCTTTTCCGGCGCTTCATCTCCCTAAGCTCCTCGGAGAACCAAGGAGCTAGGTGAGTTCGGTGCCGGGTCAGAGGCCGCAAAGGCACGACACGGTCCAAGGCCCCGGCAGCCGCACTATCCCAGGCGGCCACCAGGTCCTCAGCCGAGTCGTGAGTCATAGTCTCAGGAAATGGCCCAAGCTCCATCTGGAACCTATCAGGGTCCATCAGGCACCTGGGGCGGAACCACCTGGTCGGTCCCGCCTCCCTGCGGCGGGGTGCAGCGGTTAGAAAGTCCAGTCGAAGGAGCGAGTGGTCAGACCATGACAAGGGTTCGATGACTATATCCCCTGTATCAAGGCCACTCGACCACTGACCAGAGACAAAAACTAAGTCCAGAGTGTGTCCACCCATGTGAGTGGGGTCATGAATTAACTGAGTAAGGTCCATGGCCGTCATGGAAGCCATGAACTCCCGAGCCACCTCAGACGTTTCGCCGACAGATGGCAGGTTGAAATCCTAGAAGTCTGGGGGTACCAACCGCCACCTCAGCTATGACGTTGAGCAGCTCAAGCAGGGCCGTTGCCACGCGGCAGGGAGCCAGGTATGCGATCAACAAGCCCATCTGTACTCCACGACCCCATCTCACAAAAAGGGACTCACATCCGGCTATCTGTGGAACAGTGGTCTCCCTTGGATCAAGACTTTCCTTTATAATAACCGCCACCCCCCCCACCCCTGCCCTGAGCTCTCGGCTGATGGAATGCTCGGAAACCTGGTGGGCACATATCCACGAGGGGAACCCCCCCCTCATGGCCCAACCAGGTCTCCGTAATACCTGCCAGGTCCGCTCCCCCCTCCTGAATAAGATCGCAAATGAGGGGGGCTTTATTTACCACGGACCTGGCATTGCACGACAGCAGCCGAAGGCTCGGGCCCTGAGAGTCTGAACAGCCTGGGATACGAGAAGGGCTATGGGGACCGGGGCGCGCCACCGCTCAAAGATAGCGAGTGCGCGCCCCACCACATGATGCGGTCCCCTGCTCCCGCCGTATCTGCCCCTCCCACTCAACACATTGATAGAAAAGCCCTCGACAGAATGGACTCTAATGTCCCCCTTACCCCCGGAATCTGCACCCTCCGTGGCCCCACTAACAGCTGGGCCGGACCCCTCCCCCCGTGGGTTAACCCCCAAACCCACACAACCCTCCCACCCCTTAAAATCCCTTAAAAATCTATCAAAAAGTTTCCCTAAAAAAACCCCTCAATCCCCTTTTTGCAGCATGCCACCTCTCGGGGTGCCAAAGCCCGTCATAAAGGTAGGCCCTTGATAAAGTAGAGGGCCACACCTGCGAGAGGGGGGAGTCTCGCAGAATAAGAAGTTCTGTTGGTGAATACATCTAATCAATCAGTTAATTAATTAAGCTGGGGGAAGTCCACGGCCTGGGGGTAATCCAGATAGTCCAAGGTCTGGGGAGGGACATTCAGTCAATTCCAAGTCAATAAAGTCAATAAATCCAATAAATCCCACTGCTCTCTCACAGCAGTGGATGGAGTCTTAAGCCACTTTGAGGCCAGATGTTAACACCAGCTGCCCTCTCACGAAAGCTGGGAAGGGCCAGAAACCGCAGTCATCGTCCGGCTCCATACAAGGCTTGAAATCTGAGATATCTCACTCACGAATCAGGAGGCAAATCAGGGGGCTGTAGATGTCCATGGGAGGCAAATATCATCCTATTGTTCAGAGGAACCTCCAGATAATAAGTGGCCTCACAGAGGCTAACAAACCACGTGGGGCATAAGAGCTTGGCCTCAGGTCTTTTCCAACCGTCAGAACCAGCAATGTTTTTAGCTCGCCCCCATCCACATAAGGGAGGGGGGAAACCTCTGGGAGAGCCAAGAAGAGGCTCCCTCCAAGTAAGCCTCCCATCTAAGTTGTAATAGCAGTTCCAAAGAAACTGACATTACTCGTATATTGTGGTCAGAGGCTCCTCGCGCTCCCGAGCAAGTTCCTCCTCCTTTTCGCCCCCTCTGGTGCCATCCCTCACAGCCGCTCGTCCCAGTATTGTAGCAAGTGCCAGCCCGACGATCCCAGCTCTCGAAAAAATCTCCATCCATCGCTGGGAAGCCCCTGCCGTCCCCTCAGAGCTCCGGGGAGAAACTGCATCGCCGACGCCACCACCGCCCACTCCACTGGTCTGGCAGCTGCGGGGAGCCGCTCTCCCTGCTCGTAAAACTGCAACCGCCTCCGTCTCCTCCCGACCATCGCGTTCTGGAAAGCTGCCAGCT
>NW_026844077.1:3888517-3972953 GCF_029531705.1 Pantherophis guttatus | reverse complement strand
TATTAGATGGAAAACCACTATGAAACAATGCTTAAAAAGAATAATTTATCTTTATGTCATATGTTGTGTAAATGTTTTATCTGTGTTTTAATAAAGTTTATAAATTTTTAATAATAATAAAAAAAAGAAGAAGTACACTCAGAGGCTCCAACTGGTCCAGAATGCGGCCGTGGGGGTGATTATGGGGGCGACTCAGCACATCCATGTAACACCTCTCCTGCGCGAGCTGCACTGGCTCCCGGTGGTCTTCCGGGTGCGATTCAAGGTGTTGGTTACCACCTTTAAAGCGCTCCATGGCTTAGGACCTGGGTATGTACGAGATTGCCTTCTGCCACCGATAGCCTCCCACTGGCCAATACGCTCCCACAGAGAGGGACTCCTCAGGGTGCCGTCGGCCAAACAATGTCGACTGGTGACACCCAGGGGGAGAGCCTTCTCTGTGGGGGCACCAGCCCTCTGGAATGAACTGCCCCCGGAGATTCGCATGATCCCCGATCTTCGTACCTTTCGCCATGCCCTTAAGACCCTTTTGTTCCAACAGGCCGGGCTGGCTTAGAATATGAATTTTAAATTGGGTGTTTGTAGTTTTTAATATAAGGGCCAAATTTTTAATATATTTTAAACTCTTTTTTAAATTGTGTGGGTATATTTTGTTTTAATATGGCTGTATACCACCCTGAGTCATTTGGGAGAAGGGCGGCATAAAAATTTAATAATAATAATAATAATAATAATAATAATAATAATAATAATAATAACCACCTGATCAGTGGGTGCAGCAAAATTTCACAGACTGACTACCTACAATGCCATGACCGTTTTGCTAAGATCATTCACTGGAAATTGTGCCAGAAGTTTGGATTTGAGTACAGCAAAAACCACTGGGAACATCAGGTTGAGAAAGTTTTAGAGAATGAGACACTCAAGATCTTGTGGGACTTTAGGATTCAGACTGACAGGCACTTGATCCACAACATACCTGACATAACAATAGTTGAAAAGAAAAAAGTATGGTTCATTGACATTGCAATACCTGGTGATGCACGGATTGAAGATAAGCAGCAAGAAAAAATCACAAAAAAAAAGATCTGAAGCAAAGGGCATGAAAGTTACATATTGAAAGTATACCCAAATCCCTCCCTGCAAGGACCCAGGCTGAATGCCCAATCCCCAACCCATATGGTGTCATGTGGGGTACATCTTCAGCAGTTTTCGCCCATCTGGTATTCCGGGATGGTTTACCTTGACTGGGTATAAACAAGTCCATTCAGCTGAGCAGTAGATCATAAGAGCATCTCTCCCTTTTGGTTCACACACAGGCCGTCTTCACTTCAGCTCACTTCCCACCCTCCCAATGCCAATCTTTCCCCCCCTCCCCATTACTATGGCAGCTGATCGAAAGCAAGCATCAAAGAGGCTGACAGTGTGTTTGTTAAAAAAATCTTTAGCAGTAAAAACAGCTTTTGAGCAGCTGGAAGGAGCATGTTTTTCCACTGAGGTCTATACCGATGTTAAAAATTCAGAAATACCGCATAAAACTCAGCTCTTTTCCCCAAGGCAACTGAAATGGAATTGATATTTCTTTTGCTTTGGCTTTTATATTTCTTAATTTGTTGCACATATGCTGTTCTGCAAGGCTGGGTTTTATTTATTTATTTATTTATTTATTTTTCTTTAATTTATATGCCGCCCTTCTCCGGAGACTCAGGGCGGCTTACAATGCGTTAAGCAATAGCCTTCATACTTTTGTATATTTATACAAAGTCAGCTTATTGCCCCCACAATCCGGGTCCTCATTTCACCTACCTTAGAAAGGATGGAAGGCTGAGTCAACCTTGAGCCTGGTGAGATTCGAACTTGCAGTAATTGCAAGCAGCAGATGTTAATAACAGTGCTTCAGTCCACTGTACTACAGGCTCTGTAGTTAGTTTATTAGAGAGAATCTTGCCAGATTGAACCCTTCGTTCTGTGATCTGAAAGGATATACCCTGGGGGATTCTGGGGTGCGTGGGGTGCTATCCTTACTCTCTTCCTCTGTCTCATATCCAGCTCTGGGGTGTGCTGCCTCTTGTGTCCCCCCTTGTAGAATGTGCTGCCCCCTTCCTGGAAAAGGAAGGACTATGTCATGGTAGTCCATCAATGCCAGTTCCTCCTCCATATGTAAAATCCGCTTTTGAGACTTCTGGGCAGGACAAGAGGTAATAGATGGAAGATTATCAAAGTGTGATCCAACCTAAAATTAAGAAGTGACAACACTTAAATCAGTGGAGTGGCTTGCCTTCAGAAGCTATGGATGCTCCACCACTGGAGTTTGCAAGAAGTGGTTGGTAACCCTTTGCCTAGAATAGCGTAAGTTCTCCTACTCAAGCAGGGGGTTAGACTAGATTACCCCCAAGGACCCTTCCAACTCTGTTATTCTAAGTTCTAAGAATCTTGCTGGGTTGAACCCTTCCTTCTCTTATCCTAATGGATATATCCTGGGAAATTCTAGAGAGGGGCTATCCTAACTCACTTCCTGTCTTGTATCTAGCTCTGGAGTTTGCTGCCTCTTGTCCATCCTCCCACCCAAGGGTGAAATGCTACCGGTTCAGGCTGGTTCATCGAACCAGTAGTAAAAAAAGTAAAAAAAAAAAAAAAAAAACTTCCGAAGATTAGCTGAGCAACGTGAGATCTTTGGAACTTGTTTTTTTTTATTTTTTAAAGCATTTTTAACTACCAGTTCCGGAGAACCGGTAGTAAAAAAATGCTTAAAAAGTTTAAAAAAAAATTCCGATGATCACGTGTTACTCAGCTGATCTTTGGAACTTTTTTTTACCTCTTTAAAGGATTTTTTACTATCGGTTCTCTGGAACTGGTAGTAAAAAATACTTTAAAAAGATATTTTAAAAAAGGTTCCAATGATCGTATGCCACAGCTGAGATCGTCAGAACCTTTTTTTTTTTAACCTTTTTAAAGCATTTTTTACTACTGGTTCTCCAGAACTGGTAGTTAAAAATGTAGAAATAAAGTAAAAAATGCTTTAAAAAGGTAAAAAATATATTAAAAAAGGGTTCTGACGATCACAGCTGTAGTGCGCGAGCTTGGGAATTTTCAAAACTTTTTTAAAGCATTTTTTTCCTACTGGTTCTCCAGAACTGGTAGTAAAAAATGCTTTAAAAAGATATTTTAAAAAAGGTTCCAATGATCGTATGCCACAGCTGAGATCGTCAGAACCTTTTTTTTTTAACCTTTTTAAAGCATTTTTTACTACTGGTTCTCCAGAACTGGTAGTTAAAAATGTAGAAATAAAGTAAAAAAATGCTTTAAAAAGGTAAAAAATATATTAAAAAAAGGGTTCTGACGATCACAGCTGTAGTGCGCGAGCTTGGGAATTTTCAAAACTTTTTTAAAGCATTTTTTTCCTACTGGTTCTCCAGAACTGGTAGTTAAAAATGCTTTTAAAAAATATTTTTAAAAAGGTTCCAAAGATCACATGCCACAGCTGAGATCGTCAGAACCTTTTTTTTTTTTTTAAACCTTTTTAAAGCATTTTTTACTACCTGGAAGTAGAAGTAAAGTAAAGTACAAGTAACGTAAAGTAAAAAATGCTTTTAAAAGGTTTTTAAAAAAAGGGTTCCGACGATCACAGCTGCAGTGCGCGAGCTTGGGAATTTTCAAAACTTTTTAAAAGCATTTTTTAACTACCACGTTTTCCAGAACCGGTAGTTAAAAATGCTTTTAAACAGTAAAAAAAAAAAAAAAAAAAAAAAAAGGTTCTGACGATCGCACGCCACATCTGAGATCGTTGGAAATTTTTTTTTACCTTTTTAAAGCGTTTTTTACTACTGGTTCAGAACCGGTAGTAAAAAAAGGCTTTAAAAAAGTTTTTAAAAAGGTTCCCAAGCTCGGGCGCCGCATCTGATCTCCCCCTTGCTATTCTATTTACCTTCCCAAGCCTCCTTTTGCTGCGTATGCGCAGCCAGTGAACCGGTAACGAACTGGTTCAGATTTCCCCACTGCCCCCACTGCCCCACCCCTTGTGGAATGTGCTGCCCACTTACTGGAAAAGGAAGAATTATGTCATGGTAGTCCATCAAAGTCACCTCCCCCTCCACAGGTACCATCTACCACAACTCTCCAACTTCTGACCTATCAATGATATCGGGGTCCACATGTGCATTTGTCTATCATTATTGGGTAGGGGGCTTTAAAGCATTCCTGGCATTGTTGGTTTTTCTTTCTCCCACCCCATCCTGGCAGATGACCTCCCCCCGGGTGGCTCCATCGTTATGATCAAAAAGAGGAGAAAGACTACGACCCATGGCACAATAATTGAATGACTTAGTACCTGAAGACCTCCAAGGTCCTGACTAGGTGGCTCAGTGGCTAAAGACACTGAGCTTGTCAATCAGAAAGGTCGGCAGTTCGGCGGTTCGAATCCCTAGAACAGGTCTCCTGCGTGAGCAGGGGGTTGGACTAGATGACCTCCGAGGTCCCTTCCAACTCTGTTACTGTTCCTGAAAGGTCCCCTTCCAGGGCTATTCCATTCTAGAAAGATGGTGAGGTGTCAAAGAAAGCCGAGAAGTGATTATGACCAGCCTTTAATAGAGGCTAGAAGAATAAATCTGCATGGCTTTTAAGGTATGGTTTTACGACCAGGCAAAAAAACAGGAAGGAAACCAATATTGTTGCAAGTGTCTATGGTGCAACATTCGATAAACTCATGGTGTCCCATGTCAGGGCACTTTTCAGCACATCCCCTGATTATCTTCACTCCTGGGAAGAAAACAAAACAGAATGATTATTTTTTTTAAAAGCTAAAGAATTCAACTGTGGTTGTTTCTGAATAAAATGGTAAGCCCCCACTGAACACATCCCGGCATTCCTGTCAAAATCGAATTGCTTTGCAGCCAATACTTTGGAGAATTCAAAGATCCCGAGAGTGTTTAAAACTAGCACTAACACTTAAGACTTATATACCACTTTACAGTGCTTTCCAGCCCTCTCTAAGCGGTTTACAGAGTCAGCCTATTGCCCCCAACAATCTGAGTCCTCATTTTACCCACCTCAGAAGGATGGAAGGCTGAGTCAACCTTGAGCTTGGTGAGATTCAATTTACCGAATTGCTGGCAATCGGCAGTCAGCAGAAGTAACCTGAAGTACTGCACTTTAACCGCTGTGCTCATAACACTTCTTTTGGGTCCGCTAGTTTGACCATTGACAATTCCCTCCTATTAGGAAGGCAAATCTCCTTCCTTCTTTTATGAACACTCAGGAGTAAATGAATAAACCAGATATTTCTGGAGAAGCTCCTGTGTTCTGACATGACTTGGGGACAATGCCACGTAACTTGGATATTTTTATTTTTTTTTTATGTTTCAATTTGTATACCGCCCGTCTCCTAGTGGACTCAGGGCGGTGCACAGCCAAAACTAAAACACATACCAATACAAAATTTAAAATTATTAAAAGAATTACATACTTTGGCCCAAATTTAAAACAATTCGAATTAAAACCCATTGACAGATTAAAAGCTAAAAAACTAAAAAAAACTTAAAAAGGGGGGTGGGGTTTCACGCCAGCCCTGCTTGATGGAAAAGAAAAGTTTTCAGGGCATGGCGAAAGACCCGGAGATCCGATATCCTTCATATCTCCGAGGGCAAATCGTTCCAGAGGGCAGGAGCTGCCACAGAGAAGGCCCTCCCCCTGGGGGTCGCCAGCCGACATTGCCTGGCTGACGGCACCCTGAGGAGTCCCTCTCTGTGGGAGCGTACTGGTCGGTGGGAGGCTATCGGCTTAATTGTTAGATCCAAACTTGCTCAAGTCCTGAAGAGACCACCAACTCTCTCAGCATTCTTCTCTAAAGAATGTTTCCATCCATCCAATACAGGAGTGAAATCCAGGAGGTTCTGACAGATTCTGGAGAACCGGTAATGGAAATTTTGAGTAGTTTGGAGAACCGGCAAATACCACCTCTGGCTGGCCCCAGAGTGGGGTGGGAATGGTGATTTTGCAATATCCTTCCCTTGCCATGTCCACCAAGCCACGCCCACTAAGCCACACCATCCCAGAACCGGTAGTAAAAATTTTGGATTTCACCACTGATCCAATCTGTGCTGATTCTGAATTCCAAGCTCCCCTTTCCTGGCATCCTTAGACCAGGGATGTCAAACTCGATTTCCTTAAGGGCAGCATCAGGGTTACGTTTGACGTTGGGGGTAGGTGGGGTTTATGCAGAGGTGATATTCAGCCGGTTCGGATCAGTTCGGGTAAACTGGTAACAGCAATTTGAATTGGTCCGCCGAACTGGGAAATACCACCTCTGATTGCCCCCACCCACCCACCCCTGCCCATCCACTCACCACTCACCACACCCACCCGCCTGCCACTCAACCCACCCGCCAGCTCATGGGTCGCCCCGCCCACCCCGCTCTATATATGTTGCCTTTGCCATGTGGCCCAACTAATTATCTCGCCAGTCGCATCCATGCCTCAACCACTCTGCTCAGCACACCAAAGTTAAACATGCCGCCTACTCACCCTTCGATTCGGGTTGGGGGCTGGGACCCAGGAATGCACCATTCCCCGAGGCCTCAGAGCCACTGCCCACTCGCTGCCCGCCTTGGCCGAGTCAGGGAACATGCCTTGCCCCGGAGCTGCCGCCTGCTTGCCCTCTGCCTCGCTCACCTTCCTTCCATTCTGGTTACCTTGGTGCGGGGAGACATGGCAAGACTCGGCTGCCTTTTGCGGGAAGCCCTCAGCCGCCAGCCATTTTCGGTTGCCTTCTGAGCAGAGACACTGTGGGCCAGTCCTTCCCTGTTTCCAGGGTGGCCCCTTGGTCAGATTTAAGCACCCCATGGGCCAGATCCAGCCTGCAAGCCTTGAATTGGACACCCCGCCTTAGACTATCCGGCCACAGTCCATGACCTCAAGGGAACCCAGACAGCACACAAACAGTCCTAAAAGATAAAGGTAAAGGTTCCCTTCGCACATATGTGCTAGTCGTTCCTGACTCTAGGGGGCGGTGCTCATCTCCGTTTCAAAGCCAACGAGCCAGCGCTGTCTGAAGATATCTCTGTGGTCATGTGGCCGGCATGACTCAACGCCAAAGGCGCACAGAACACTGTTACCTTCCCACCAAAGGCGGTCCCTATTTTTCTACTTGCATTTTTTACGTGCTTTCGAACTGCTAGGTTGGCAGAAGCTGGGACAAGTAAAGGAAGTTCACCCTGTTACACGGCACTAGGGATTCGAACTGCTGAACTGCTGACCTTTCGATCGACAAGCTCAGCGTCTTAGCCACTGAGCCACCGTGTTCCTTTTTACAAGCAGTCCTATGTGAGCTGAAATTCTCAGCTGCATTTAGTTTGCATCTAGTTTGCAAACAAGAAAAAAAATTGTGAGAGAGGATAAGAACTCTGCTTACCATATAGATCATCCTTATTTGTGAAAGTCAAACGTTCATATATCATAAAGCATACGTCCTGCCCTTTTGGACACTCTTCAGGATAAAAACAAACGAATCCACTGCACAAGAAACAAAACCGGGTGCACACTGGATAAAATGAAATAAAGCACAGCAATTATATTTTGATATTTTTCTATTCATCTTGCCTTATTATTTATTAGACAATAGATCGTGTAATAATAAATTCAGCAATAAATTTTTTCACTAGAAATATAAAATAGTCTATAAATAAGGAAAGTATGAGTTCCTTATTTTTATGCATGACAGCCAGATGGGTGACTCTGGGTCAGTCTCTCCTTCACAGGTTTATTGTTTTGGGGAAAAACAAGAGGCTAGAGTATTAGGTTAGATCACCAACTGGAGTTATTTATAAAAACCACAAAGGAGGCAGGATTTGAAACATCAACTTTTCTGTAAACAGCCAGAAAAAAAATAAGCAGCCAGCAACCTCAGTGGCTGGTCTCTGTTTGGAAGCTAAGCAGGGTTGGGGCTGGATGATCCTAGGATGGGAGACCTCCACGGCTTCAGAAAATTACAGCAATTGTGGTCTGTGCCACCTGTAAAACATTTTATAAAGATTTTCTTTATCTGCCGAAGCCATGGTCAATTTATAGTTCCTGTCCCAAAGTATTTGCCATTTCTCTAATTCTGTAGTGATTCCATGACAGAATACACTACGCAAAGGAACCTCTACTTTCAGAGGCAACATACTCCAGAATGCCTGGCTAGCTCATGCTAGACACTACCTCAACTATGGGCTTCTCCCCAAATGGAGACCCCACTCTTCTGCCCTGGAAGCTCCCATGGACTCTCCTTATGCAGAGCAGAACGGTGAGAAAGTCCCACCAAAAGGATGGAGCCCGACTGCCTCAAACGCCATACCTCCCTCTGTCCATTCAATCTTAGTTTGACCATCACCCAAGATCAAAGCTTAGTGACCTTACCTGGGTCCATGTACATAAATGTCACCACCACCAACAGGAGCGGTAAAGCCTTCATCTTGCAATCTTCTCTGCAGCCTTCAAAGTGAAGCCTAAAAAGGAACGGGCACTTATATATACCCCTCTGAGATGTTTTATTTTTGGGTGTGTGTGTGGTGAGGCTGGACATCAAGGATTAAGAGAGAAGAATAAGGAGACCCAGGTGAGAAAGGAACAGTGGAAGGTGTGTAGTCTCTTTTGCCCCCGACACGAAAATTACATCAGACCATGGGAAGAACCAACCAGTTTCTGTCTTCAAGGTAAGCACTTCCGTTCCGTGTGCAAAATTTGTGCACCTGGACAATTGGCATCTTACCAGGTAGAACCCTTCCTGAATTTACACATCGGGTACAGAGTACAGGATTTTAAAAAAAAATCTCTCTGGAAAGTTCTGTGGCTTCTTTTTGTTGTTGTTAGTTGCAAAGTCGTGTCCGACCCATCGCGACCCCCATGGACAACATTCCTACAGGCTTTCCCTGTTCTTTGTTAAAGTAGCATTGTTGGTTTTTCTTTCTCCCACCCCACCTCATCCTGGCAGATGACGTCCCATGGGGGCTTCATTGTTATGATCAAAAAGAGGGGAAAGACTAGGACCCATGGCATGATACACTACATGCGCTAGTGGCTACTACCCTGATGGTGATCAGGAGGACCTTCAAGAGGTACCTTTCTCCCAGGTTTAGGTTTAGGTTTATTTGATTTGTATACCGCCCTACTCCCGAAGGACTCAGGGTAGTGAACAGCCAACAATAAAATACATAAACACAAAAAATTTAAAAACCAGATAAAATCAAATTAAATCATTTTGGCCCAGACAGATTAAAACACCCCAATAATTTAAAAACAGATTAAAATTTACCTATTTAAAAAAGGGAAGAAATTAGGCCAAGCCCGCCTGATGGAATAAAAAGGTCTTCACAGCGCGGCGGAAGGTGCGCAGATCCGGGATCCTCCGTATCTCCGGGGGGAGCTCATTCCAGACGGTAGGTGCCCCCACAGAGAAGGCTCTCCCCCTAGGGGCCGCCAGTCGACACTGTTTGGCTGACAGCACCCGGAGGAGTCCCTCTCTATGAGAGCGTACTGGCCGGTGGGAGGCTATTGGTGGTAGTAGGCGGTCCCGTAAATAACCAGGCCCTAAGCCATGGAGCGCTTTAAAGGTGGTAACCAAAACCTTGAAGCGCACCCGGAAGACCACCGGGAGCCAGTGCAGCTCGTGCAGGAGAGGTGTTACATGGGAGCGCCATGTCGCTCCCATTACCACCCGCGCGGCCGCACTCTGCGCCAGTTGGAGCCTCCGGGTGCTCCTCAAGGGGAGCCCCATGTAGAGAGCATTACAATAGTCCAGGCGGGAGGTGACGAGGGCATGAGTGACCGTGCGTAACGAGTCCCGATCCAGAAAGGGACGCAACTGGCGAATCAGGCAAACCTGATGAAAAATCCTCCTGGTCACGGCCGTCAAGTGCTCTTCTAAAGACAGCCGTGAGTCCAGGAGGATGCCCAAGTTGCGAGCCCTCTCCGTGGGGGCCAATGATTCGCCCCCAATAGTCAGTGATGGCGTCAACCCAGGCTTTGGGCAATTAAATGGACCTTTAAAAAATTCCGCAATAGCCCCAGCAGGCACCATAAATTAGTCTATAACAGAAAAAAGGGCCTGTCATCCTTTGGTCCACACACACCCTCCTCTATTTCAAGGCATCGTTTCCTTACTCTCAGCTTGCTCCAGAGAGAAGAAAGGGAGGGAAGGAGCATCATTGGTGTCAACTCACAAAGCATCCCTGGCTTGCTCTTGAGTTGCCATAGGCCAGGGGGGATGGGAAACTGGTGAAACTGCATAGCAGCCAAAAACAGATGCACATCCCATGCTTATCTCCCTCAAGGCTGTATCCCAGGGATACCTACAGTAGTTGAAGGGGAGTGACCTCTCCAAGCCATGAAATTGCTCCATTGGCGAATGTGATTGATGACATGCCCTGAAGGGAAACAAGGTCATAATTGGAGCATAAATTACGTAGGGTCAGAGCTGGCTGTACTTGGGAACGTGCCGACATGAAGCTCCTAATAAATCACTGGATTTCTTTTGAAGCTTGGCTCAAGACTCATGACTTAATTAGGGCATCCGTTGCAACTCTGACAGTTGGAGCCTGTGGTGCCACTGAGGAAGGATGGTGGTTATTGGGGCAGCCTTGTGTCAGAAACTAGATTGCCATGGAGGTGAAGATGCTGGATGGACACTGGGAGGAGGTAATTCAGGCCTCTTCCATGGTTCTACTTTGACTCTCAAGGCTGTAGCTTCATTGATGGTTTCTCCCTTTACTTTATACTATCTGAAAATGGGGTTATGACCCAGTGAGCCAACCATGACTGAATTAGAATGCTCCCAGTCCTCCTTATTCTAGACCAGGGGTCCCCAACCTTTCAGACCTCAGGGACCACTAAATTCATAATTTTACATCCCGCGGACCACTAATATGATCTGCCTAATGACTGGCTGGGTGGGCGTGGCTAGGTGGGCATGTGACTGGGTGGGCATGGCCAACTCGATGTCACTCACATTGAGGGGCGCCTTGCCAGCCTCTACTCGCCCTTCCCCTCCCAGCTTCTTGCTTAGCAACAGAAATGTTGGGCTCAGTTGCGATCGTAGTCAAGGACATCCTGTAGACTGGGTTTTGCACTTTTTCAAGAACCTTTGATAAAATCCCACATCAAAGTTAAGTTTCTCAAGAAACTTAAGAGCCACAGAATAAAAAGGCAGGTCTTGTGAGTAAACAACTGTCTATAGAAGAAAAATCCAAGAATAGGAATCAATGGAACTTAGAATAACTTTATTGTCACTTTGAATGTACAGTAATCGGCATAAATTAAAATGAAATATCTTTCACTATTTCTTCTTTCCACCACAGTTTTTTTTTAAGAGGATAAAAGAAGAACAATCCAGTTTGGCAAGAAAGGAGGGATGATTGTGGCTGGATGCCTGGGCAAAAGAGAAAACAGATTGAAATACTTGTTCTCTGTAGCCAGCCACAGCTAAGTTCATGGAATGCAACATCAACCAAGAACGCCAAACTCAGCCTCCAGTCTCGGCGATCACACTTATTTTGGAGGTAGTACGTTACACCAAGAACAATCACAGCAAAAAAGAGAATTGAGGACCTTCTCCGGATAATCTTTTTCAGAGGGACACTTCTCGGCACACGTCTTTGTGATGAGCACCTTGGAGTCATTGCCTTCAGAGGGAGAACATAAAAAGAGTGGAAATAATGTGGAACAAATACCCTCGGCCGCCACAGAAGTAGAGTTACAGAATAACAGAGCTGGAAGGGACCTTGGAGGTCTTCTAGCCCAACCAGCTGCTTAGGCAGGAAACCTCATACCAGTGATGGCTAACCTTTTTGCCTTTGTGTGCCAACCCCCCCGCGACCCCACGCTTGTGCACGCGACTCCCCGCGGTCTCCCTGCTTTTGACATACGATGGCACGGTGGGCCAGGTAAGCCTGTTTTTCACCCTCCCCAGGCTCCAGATGTTTGCTAGGTGCCTGGGGAGGGCAAAAACGGCCTTTCCCACCCTCCCGGAGGCCCTCAGGAGGACAGAAATGGCCCGTTTCCTGACTTCCGGTGGGCCCAGAAGCCCCAAAAATCAGCTGGCCGGCAAGCGGATGTGAGCTGGAGCTGAGCTAGGGCAACGCTCTCATGCCCACAGATATGGCTCCACGTGCCACCTGTGGCACGCATGCCATAGGTTCGCCATCATGGCCCTATACCATTTCAGAAACCCTATTACCATTGGAAACTAATCAAGGAGAGAAGCAACCTGGAATTGAGGAGAAACTTCCTAACAGTGGGGACAATTAACCGGTGGAACAGCTTGCCACCAGAAGTTATGGGTGTTTCATCACTGGAGGTTTTTAAGAAGAGACTAGACAGCTTGGGATGGTAAAGGGTCTCCTGCTTTAGCAAGGGATTAGATTTAAAAGACCTCCAAGGTCCCTTCCAGCTCTATTCTGATTCTAATATAAATTAAGAGTAAACTCCACTCCTTATTAGCACCGGTTATGTTACCTTGTTTGGGTAATGAAATTCCTGCAAAAAAACAAAAACTCCACAACCAAGTTCAGAGAGCACCAAAGACCCCTCATTTTAGTCCTGAATTACAAATATTTTCCTGCATCAATGCACATTTCTTGGCCAAGACTTCTATCCTAAATATGGGACTTGTGTATTTCTAGAGAGTACTAAGGAAAGTAGGTAGAAGCAATTACCTTACAAAAGGAGATAAAGTATTTTAAAGTCCAGAATGCCCAAATAACATTTGGAAAGTGGACTCAAGTGGACAACTCCCTAATTCATTGAACTGTAAAAAGGAGAAGGAGGTCCAGCACAATCACATGTGCCTGCTATTCTCTCGCTCTCAAAAGAAGCAATTTTAGTCTCCCCATGAAGTTAATTTCTCGCTTTGGTCCAGGGGTGGGTTGCTACTGGTTCACCCCAGATTGGGCAAACTGGTAGTGGGGGTGGAGGGAGGCTCCGCCCACCCGCCCAGATGTCTCTGCACATGGGCAGAAGCTTCTGTGCATGTGCAGAAGCATTGCGCATGTATGAGCGCGCCCACGAGCGAATCAGTAGCGACCGGAATTGAAACGCATTACTGTTTTGGTCTACCTAATGTGGCTGATACCAAGTCCTCCAAGGACCAATGTGTAGGAACACATAGTCCTGGATTTACAACAATTGAGCCCAAAATTTTTGTGGCTGAGTGAGTTTTGCCCCATTTTACAACCTTTTTGCCACCGTTGTTAAGTTGGTAACATGATTGTTAAATGATTGTCAGAAGATTGCAAGAGGTGATCAGAGGATCCTGAGACACTGAACCTGTCAACCTGCAGAATAACTTCAGCTGAAGCCATGCTTATTTCTCCTTCGTTTCTTGGTTTTCCATTCAGGGGGGGAGGGAGGAAAGCATGGAGGGGTGGGGACTCAGGAATGTGGTGCCTCAGCCAGCTAGCCATAATATCTACCAGCAGGCGTGAGGACCAAGGTCTTGTCAACAGACACCTGTTGAAGTTGAGTGGGAACTTACATCTGGACTGATTGGCTTATGGCATAGGGCCTAGCTATCTCCGAGACCGCCTGCTGCCACCGACGACCTCCCATCGACCCGTGCGCTCCCACAGAGAGGGCCTCCTCGGGGTGCCATCAGCCAAACAATGCAGGCTGGTGACCCCCAGGGGGGCTTTCTAGGAGCCTGGGGAGGGCAAAAACAGACTTCCCCATCCCCCCGGAGGCCTTCCCGGAGGCCGGAAACAGCCAGTTTCCCGACTTCGGTGGAACCGGAAGGCCTAAAAATCAGTGGGCTGGTGCACTCATGCGCGCTGGAGCTGAGCTAGGGCAACACTCACGTGCCCACCAATATGGATCTGCGTGCCACCTGTGGCACCCGTGCCATAGGTTCGCCATCCTGGCTTTATGTCTTAAACCCGAAAATAAATTGGTAATCCCAACATTGTACAGCTAGTCCCCGATTTACGCCTGCAGCTGTTAAATTAGTCACACAATTGTTAAGTGAATCTGGCTTCAAAATGACTTTGCTTGTCAGGTTGCAAAAGGTGACCCCAGGATTGGACTCTGCAACCGTCATAAATACGGGTCAGTTGCCAAGCGTTTGAATTTTGATTACACGGCCTCAAGGATCCTTCAAGTGCTCATATGTGTGAAAAAGAAAGAAGACCTTAGAGGTCTTCTAGTCCAGCGATCCCCAACTTTTTGGACCTCAGGGACCACCAACTTCATGTCACTCAGGTCGAGGGGCGCCTTGCCGGCTTCTACTCACCCCACCCCTCCCAGCCACTCCTCGCCTGCCCGCCCAGGCTCCTTAGGGCCCCAAGAGGAAGCAGTTGTTGGAGATAAGCAGCCACCATGAGAAAGAGTTTATTTTTAAATTTTTTTTATTAATCATATTTCTATACCGCCCACTCTCCGAGGACTCTGAGTGGCTTACACCAAAGACAGTCTACTAAATAGCATATTGCCCCCTAACAATCTGGGTCCTCATTTTACCCACCTCGGAAGGATGGAAGGCTGAGTCAACCTTGAGCCGGTGAGATTTGATCTGCTGAACTAGCAGTCGGCTGAAGTAGCTGCAGTACTGCACTCTAACCACTGCGCCACCTTGGCTCAACAGTTGGCAAAACAGCTCAGTTCAAAATGGATCTGGCTGAGAAGGAGGCTCAGCAGAAGCACCTCACTGAGGACTAGGAGCATAGGCTTTCCAAGCAGAGGGAAGATCTGCGGGAGTGCAAGGCCAGGTGCCAGCGCCTGGAGGCTCAGCAGGCTGAGATGGTCAGCCAGTTCCAGGCCATGATGCAGTCCCACTGGAACAAGGCCCTCCCGCTCTTCGCCACCAGCAGCGCTTCCCTCCAGCTCTTTGCCCAAAGCCCCCTCCCCAGGAGGCTGAAGCAGACCCCAAGTCAGAATTTCTACCCCCTCCGACCCACACAAAAAGACCCCAAACGGGTAGACTCTCTGCAGCAACACAAACATTCATTGCACGTATCCATCCCAGGGGCCGTAGTTTGAGGACCCCTGATTTAGTGCAATATAAAAAATGCAAATAATTTTTCTGCGGACCACCAAAATTTTCTCACGGACCACCAGTGGTCCACGGGCCACAGGTTGGTGATCGCTGTTCTAGTCCAGCCCTCTGCTCATGCAGGAGGCCCTATACCATTTCAGATCATAAACGATAATAAGTTACTTTTTTGTCAGTGCCATTGTTAACTGTGAATGGTTACTAAATGTTGTAAATTGAGGACTTCCTGGATTTTGCAATGCCCTGAATAGTCATTTAAACAATGAGTTTGTGACTCATTGGGTGACTTGTGCTACTTTACCTGAGCTTTGGCTTGACGGGAAATAAGCAACTGATGGTGTATCCAAACGAACAGTCCTTATTACACTTCTTTCAACATTGGGAGTTAAGAGCTGCCTTGCTACACCTAGAAACCTCGCTGCCCCATTTTTGACTAGTCTAGCTTGTTGTGTGAATCCAGATTGACTGTTTTGTGATCCTTGGGTTCCGTGACTTGAATCAATTTGACTTATCAGATTTGCAGATGATACTAAGGTGGCAGGAATTGCCAACACCCTAGATGATAGGCTCAGGATCCAGCTGGATCTCGACATAATATATTTAGACTTCAGCAAGGCATTCGACAAAGTAGACCACAACCTACTTCTTGGCAAGCTAGAAAAAAGTGAGATAGCTAGCATCAACTACCAGATGACTTTGTAACTGGCTGACAAACCATACTCAATGAGAAGTCCTTAATGATACTACATCTACATGGAGGGAAGTAAGCAGTGAGGTACCACCAGGTTCCGTCTTAGGTGTGGGAATGCGGTGGCACAGTATATGTGTAGACCAGTTTAACTGGTTGGACACTGTATGGAGCTTGGCACCGAAATAATCTGAGTAGAAAAAGTGGGTTCATATGGATACTCTCTGAAGGGCCCTATTCGTTCTCTCTTTGTTCATAACATAGGCTGTGCCTGCATTAGCAGAGACATCTCCTTGTAGAACATTCCTGAGGCTTGAGGTAATCTGATACCTCAAGATGGGCCTCCCAGCTAGCAGCAAATATGATAAGTTTTGTTTTTACATTAGGTATCGCTTTCCTAGAATTCACATGATTTACTGTAATATGGTAGGATGTGAAAGTTATGTCCAGATATGGAGAAAATCCTTTGTATCACAGATGTAATATGAGAATGTATAGCTGTAATCATGCCTTCTGATACGCCCTATACCCTTGTATAATAAGAAGAGGGTGACGGAGTCAGCTCTCTGCGCTCTCTCATCCTGAGAAACACCTGTCCTTGTGTTATCTCTAATCTGGACTACTCATGAGAAGCCCGCCAGGATGAATGCAACATTAGGCCCAGTACTCTTCAATATCATTATAAACGACTTAGATGAAGGAATAGAAGGGGAACTTACCAAATTTGTAGATACTAAGCTGGCAAGAATAGCCAACATCCTAAAAGATAGGGTCAAGATCCAGATGGATCTTGACAGACTTGAACACCGGCCCTATCTAACAACATGGAATTCAGTGTAGAGAAAAATAGAGTCTTACACTGAGGTAAGAAAAACCAAAAGCACACATATAGACTGGGTGAAACCAGGCTTAATAGCTGTAACTGTGACAGAGATCTTGGAGTCTTAGTGGACAACCAGGTAAATATGAGCCAACAGTGTGCAGCGGCAGCCAAAAAAGCCAATGCAATCCTAAATTGCATTAACAGAGAGATACAATCAAGATCAAGGGAGGTACTAATACCACTCTATAAAGCCTTAGTAAGGCCACACCTAGAACACTGCATCCAGTTTTGGTCACCACACTATAAAAAAGATGTTGAGACTCTAGAAAAAGTGCAGAAAAGAGCAACCAGGATGATTAGGGGACTGGAGGCTAAAACATACGATGAACGGTTGCAGGAATTGGGCATGGCTAGTCTAGTGAAGAGAAGGACCAGGGGAGACAGGACAGCAGTCTTCCAATATTTGAGGGCTGCCCCAGAGAGGAGGGGGTCAAGCTATTTTCCAAGGCACCTGAAGGCCAATTGCAGATACAAATCTGGTTCTGAAACTGCGCAATAAAACTGTCTCTGGCTGACCCAGGAATGTTGTTTGGTCCCATCATTCCATAACCAGACCTTGGAGGTCTTCTAGCCCAACCCCCTTGCCTAGGCAGGAAAAAAACCCTAACCCACTTCAGACAAGTGGTAGTCCAACCTCTTCTTCAAAACTTCCAGTGGTTTCAGTATGGTCAGCTTCAAGCTAGATGGGGGGAAGATCAAAAATTTGGTGTTATGCAAAATGAGGAAAATCTGGTGAAACAGATTAGAGATCAAAGTCAGATGCATATTAAAAGGTTGTATAATGCATTATTGAAATAGATTCAGAAAGGAATTGGTTAAGGATTGTATGATAAAATGGGCACAAAACTTTCAGGAACCAGTGATGATGGAAACGTGGGAAAAGATTTGGGTCAGAAATGTTAAATTTACGCAAGCACAAAATTTGAGAGAGAATTTTTATAAAATGTTTTTAGATGGCACTTAGATCCTAAAAAATTATCATGTATGTACTCGAATTTGCAAGCTAAATGTTGGAGATGTGAATGTAATGATGCAACCTATTATCATATATGGTGGACCTGTAAGAAAATCAAGGCATTTTGGATAAAAATTGGTGGGTGATGCAGAATATTCTGAAAGAAGGTTGAAATTTACTCCTCAATTGTTCTACTGGGTATAACGAGGACTGTACAGTATCAGAGACTAAATTGATTTTGAACTTAATATCAGCAGCTAGGCTGTTGGTAGCGCAATACTGGAAGAGGACTCTTTGCCTACTATTGAGAGTGGATACTGAAAGTAACGAACTTAGCAGAAATGGCGAAAATGTCAGCGTACTTGAAGGACTATACACAGAAAGATATGTATCGGAATGGAGAAGATGGATTGATTATATTCAAAATAAGTATCAGACAAGAAAATATCAAATGCTTATGAATGAAGTTAAGTATTAGAAGTATTTGTTATTTATATAGTGGAGTTAGGTTTCAGGGGGAGGGAGTTAGTAGTCTGAGGATAAATAGGTTAATCTAGTTTATGATTGTTAAATGAAATACCTGTATTTTGCTTGAGACTCTAGGGGGAATGGGGGAAATCTGGGGATATGGAATATGTAAATTCAGTTGGGAAATATATTTTGTATCTGATATGTAAGCAAGTATTAAGGTTCTGAGTAAGTTAAGGGGATGCAAGGGTAGGGGGAAATGATATGGAAAGTCGGTTGGGGGGAAAGATGGGGGGGGGAAAGAAAATTCTTGTTTTTTTGTAAAACTTTTCAATAAAAAAAAAAACTTCCAGTGGTTGGGCAGCATCCTCAACTTCTGGAGGCAAGGCGTTTCGTATACCCTTCTCTAACCTGTAGGAAGCCACGTAAGGCGGGGGTGTAGGGGGGGGGTGGAAGGCGGCGCTCCCCGAGCCCAGCCCCACGCGAGAAACGAAAGCGCGGCGCATCCAGGCGGGACCGGAGGAGGGCAAGAATCCAGCTGCGCAACGCCCAGCCCCGGTTGGATTCGCCCTAGCGCCGCACGTGGCCGCCTGCCCGCAGCCCCTTCCCCAGCCCAGCCGTCCGCTTTCCCCTCCCACCCAGATATCGGCAGCCCAGCCACCGAGCCGCATCTTTTCTCGCTCTGTGTGTCTCTCTCGCTCGCTCTCTCTCCGGCCCGCAGCAACATCAAGAAGCAGCCGCGAAAGCATCGGAGACTCCAGCCGGGATGAAGGCGCCTTTGGCCATCCTCTTGGCCGCCTGCCTCTGCGTGGACGGCGGTGAGGCCTCTGCCCGGCCCCCCTTGAGCTCGCCAGCCCCTTCCCCTGCTTCTCTCCCCCTCCCCAAGCCTTCCTTTCCTGCCTTTTGCCCCCTCACCCAAAGCTCCCCCACCCCATCGCTCCCCTTCGCCTCTTGCGCGCCCGGGCGGGATGTGGAGCGCTCGCGCTCGCCTCGGGGCTGCGGAGCCCGGCGGCGGTGGCGGTTGGATCCAGGAGTTTCCCCAAAGGAATGGCGGGGTGGAGGGGGAAGGCGGGGTGGCTGGCGTTTTTCCTCGCTTCTTCCCGTGTTTGTTTCTTTATTTTTTTGTCCTCCTTGCTCGCTTCTTTCCTTCCTGTCTCCCCCCTCCCTCGTTTATTTTTTCCTTCCTTGATTCCTCCCTCCCACCTCCTCGTTTACTTTTATTGTTCGTTCGTTCCTTCCTTCCTTCCTTCCTACCTATTTATTTTTCCTCCCCTCCTTCGTTTCTTTCTTTCCTTCTTTTTTCTTCTTTTCCTTCCTTCCTTCCTTCCTTCTACTACCTACCTATTTATTTTCCTCCCCCTCCTTTGTTTCCTTCCTTCCTTCCTTCCTTCCTTCCTTCCTTCCTTCCTTCTACCTACCTACCTATTTATTTTCCTCCCCTCTTTTTGTTTCCTTCCTTCCTTCCTTCCTTCCTTCCTTCCTTCCTTTCTTCTTCCTTCCTTCCTTCCTTCTACCTACCTACCTACCTATTTATTTATTTTTTCCTTCGTTTCCTTCCTTCCTTCCTTCCTTCCTTCCTTCCTTCCTTCCTTCCTTCCTTCCTTCTACCTACCTACTACCTACCTACCTACCTACCTACCTACCTACCTACCTACCTAACATACCTACCTCTTTATTTATTTTCCTCCCCCTCATTTACCTTTCTTTCTTTCCTTCCTTCCTTCCTTCCTTCCTTCCTTCCTTCCTTCCTTTCCTATCTACCCACCTCATTTATTTTCCTCCCTCCCATTTCTTTCTCTCCTTTCTTTCCCCTTCCCCCATTCCTTTTTCTCCCCCCTCCTCCTTCTCTCCCTTTCCCTTAGCGAAGCTTCACAGCCTTCTAAACTCTGCTTAATGTATTGAGCTTCAGGTTGCTTAATTTTTCTCTGGAGAAGGGGGAGGGGGAGTCGCTGCCCCTCCTGGGATACCAGCAAGAGAAATGCTTTTTGCACATGGTCAGGGGCAGACCCTCTTCTGGATCACACTCCGCCGGCACCAGGTTCCCATGGCGGGTAGTCCTGGATAGGGGCCCGTTTTTTGTTGCCTTCCTTATTACTCAGCGCCAGTCTGCAGAAGGCCACCTGTCTGGGGAGGGGGGGGATCCAGGTGGGATTGCTGTTATGGAAGGCAAGGGAGCAGATTCCCATCGTCAGGTTCCCCAATCTGGAGAGCTTTCCCGATGAGGTGGAGAGGGTATATGTCTCTGTGTGGAGAGGGATTTGCCCCCAAGTTGGTTTTTCGTTATTGCAAATTCTCTTCTGTTTACCTTTATAAATAATGTGCCTTAAGTTGATTTCTTATTGTTTGTGGACCACTTCAGTAGACAGGAACAGAACCGAATAAAATGGTTAGAAGGGACCAAGGAGGCTTTATAATCCAACCCCCTGCTTTTGCAGGAGACTTTTGTCTAGACTAGGAGTCTCCATCCTTGGCAACTTTAAGCCTGGCGGACTTCAACTCCCAGAATTCCCCAGCCAGCTTTGCTTTGCTGGCTGGGGAATTCTGGGAGTTGAAGTCCGCCAGGCTTAAAGTTGCCAAGGATGGAGACCCCTGGCCTAGATCATTCCGGACAAATGGTTGTCCACTCTCTTCTTGAAAACCTCCAGTGATGGAGCACCCACAACTTCTGGTGGCAAGCTGTTCCCCTGGTTAATTGTCCTCACTGTAGGAAGTTAGCACCCACCCCTTTCCTGGAAGAGTGAAATATTTTAGGAAATATGAAAAAGGCAGAATATTATATTTCCTTGGATGAGAAATGGATAAGCATGTTTTTAAGCAGTTCCCATCTTCCTGCCCCCACCCTTTGTCAATGGGCCATTAAGGCCTGGGCCAGTCTATTCTACATAACAAAGATCTACCTCCTTCAGGCAGAGCCATAGTAGGAATTGCCAAAGATCCAACAAAGATAGGAGGCTCCAACTGGTCCAGAATGCAGCAGCGCGGGTAGTGATGGGAGCAGCATGGCGCTCCCATGTAACACCGCTCCTGCGCGAGCTGCACTGGCTCCCGGTGGTCTTCTGGGTGCACTTCAAGGTGCTGGTTATCACGTTCAAAGCGCTCCATGGCATCGGGCCTAGCTATCTTCGAGACCGCCTGCTGCTACCGACGACCTCCCATCAACTGTGCGCTCCCACAGAGAGGGCCTCCTCGGGGTGCCATCAGCCAAACAGTGCAGGCTGGTGACCCCGGGGGAGAGCCTTCTCTGTGGGGGCACCTACCCTATGGAACCAGCTGCCCCCTGAGATAAGGAGAATCCAAGACCTTGGTGCCTTCCGCCGTGCCCTTAAAACCCACTTTTTCCAGCAAGGGCTGGCTTAAGAAGAAATTTTAAATGTTTTAATTGGTTTGTATTTTTAATTTTTGGGCCAAATTTATATATATATATATTAATTGTTTTTTAATATTTGTATTTCATGTTTTTTAATTCTGGCTGTACACCGTCCTGAGTCCTCAGGGAGAAGGGCGGTATATAAATTGGAAATAAAATAAAATAAAATAAATAAATAAATACTCAGGTTCTCTGCTCAGGAGCTCAAGACATAACAAAAGGAGATAAGAGGCTTGGAGATGCCTCAAGGGCAGTAAAGGAAGCAGCTCTTCTTATCTAGGGATAGGCATGACATTTGGGATGCAATAAACAGTAAACAACAGGATTGTATCTTTTTAGGGTCAGTTTGCCTTTTTACAATTCTGTACCTACGTCAAATACCTTTTGCCAGCTTAGCACCTTGGCACGGAAGAGGCACTTCTGTCTTGACCAAAGATTTAGAATTATAATATTTGAATTTTGTCCCAATATCGGATCTTAGCCTAGCTCAGTACGGATGTTGGGAGTAACCAAGGAGAGAAGCAACCTAGAATTAAAGAGGAACTTCCTAACAGTGAGGACAATTAACCAGTGGAACAGCTTGCCACCAGAAGTTGTGGGTGCTCCATCACTGGAGGTTTTCAAGAAGAGAGTGGACAACCATTTGTCCGGAATGATCTAGGCCAGGGGTCTCCATCCTTGGCTTAAAGTTGCCAAGGATGGAGACTCCTAGTCTAGACAAAAGTCTCCTGTACATAACAAAGATAAACAAGAAAACTCTGCTTCCATTGTAGACATACTTAAATGCTTCTGTCTTATTGAATGCCACCATAACAAAGATTTCCCCCGAAATACAGCGATTCCTGAGGTTGATTTTCTTGTATTCACATCTGTTGCGAAACTAGTATCTGCATAAGCAGTTACATGCAATTCTTCTGATGGTTGTAGATACAGTGCATGATGCATGGTATATTTCAGATATCTAAGAATACGTTTTTGCCTCCTTGCCAGTGTCTTTCTGTAGGTTCCGTGTTGAATCTAGCTAATTGGTTCACGCTATAAGAAATATCAGGTCTAGACCAATTGCTAATGTATGATAAACTGCCAATCAACGATTGGTATATCCCTTTATCAAACAACGGACTTTTCACATCAGTGTTGCAATAATCTTGAACCATAGGTGTCTTTGATGGTTTACACAAGTCCATTCTGAACTGTTTTAATAGATTATTAATTTTATCAGTTTGGGATAATTTAAATCCTCCCCTAGTTTTTTCGATCCTTACACCTAGGTATTGTTGTATCTCCCCTAGATCTTTAATCCTGACATGAGCTTTTAATTCATCAACAATCCTGTTGGCCTCTTGTTCATTCTTTGTAATCAGAGCTATATCGTCCGTAAAAAGAAGTAATAATGATACTATACCATCTCTTTCCATTTTAAATAAACATGGATCTGCAATCCTGCTTTAAATCCGATATTCTTCAATGTTTTTGCAATGCGCTGGTTCCATTCATAACCTGACTGTTTTAACCCGTACAGACTTGTCTTTAATAACCAACAGTTTCTTTAAATAAATTTCATGCTGTAATGGTGCATGCAGATATGCGGTCTCTACCTCTAAATGGGTAACTATATATTTATTTCCAGCTGCCCATACCAACGCTGCTCTTAATGTAATGGCTTTTAAGCTTGGAGCGAATACTTCATCGTAGTCATTAGGAGACTGATTAAATCCTTGAGCTACTAGCCTAGCTTTATATATTGAAATCCCATCTATCCCAGTCTTTAAATTTATATACCCACTTACTACCAAGCATAATTTTCCCTTTTGGAATCATTACAGGCTCATACACTTTCAAATTCTGCAAAGATTGGAGCAAGTGAACACATTCATCATGTGGTTTGACATTTGGGTACACTACATTTGTAACATGGTTACTAGATAAATACATATAAACCATCTTGCATTGGCATTTTTTGGCTGCCGCCGCACACTGCTGGCACATATTCAAGCGATTGTCCTCTAGGACTCCAAGATCCTTCTCACAATTACTGACATTAAGCCAAGTTTCACCTAGTCTGTACCGACACAGTTGATTTTTTTCTTACCCGAGTGTAAAAAAACTTACTTTTATCTACATTGAATTTCGTTTTGTTGGATAGGACGCGTTGTTCAAGTCAGGCAAGATTTTTTTTATATCTTGAATTTGACTTCCAGGGTGTTGGCTATTTCTGCCAGCTTAATGTTGTTTATAAATTTCATGATTTCCTCTTCTCTCCCTCATCTAGATCTTTTATGAAGGGGTTGAAAAATATTCAGTCCAAAAAGGAACTTCGGGGTTCTCCATTGCTTACTTCCCTCCATGTAGATGTAGTTCCGTGGAGGACTACACGTTGAGTATGATTTATCAGCCAGTTACAAACTCCTCTGGGGGTAGTGCTATGTATCCCACATTTTAGCTTGCCAAGAAGTAGGTTGTGGTCTACTTTATCAAAGGCTCCTCTCTTCTTAGGAACAGCTTCATTAATTTAATGCACCATAAGAAGCCATTGTCGGTCTTCTGATTTATTATTTGTATTTTCCCTTTCATTATTAAGACAACAGCTGGTTTCATTTGTGAGACCATCGCGGCATCTTTTCCCATAGCTCTCTTGACATTTTTAAATCAACTTTCAGATCCACGATGTCTTTTTTTTTTTTTTTTGCATCTCACTTTTATCATATAATTCAGCATTTAAAAAACAAAAAAACCTCAAATCCACAAGCCTTCTCGTTTGGGTTTTCTCCCTCCCCTCCATCCTGGTGCCCTTCAGATGTTTGCACTGGGGAATTTTGCGAGTTGGAAAGCCCCACATCTGGAGAACATTACATTGGAGGTGGGACAGAAAGCATCACAGTGGGTGAACAAGTCAAAAGTGCAAACCTTTAGTGATGCTGGTCAGGATGGCAAGAGACCATACATCTTAAGGTTAAAATTAAGTGATTTATTGCTAAATCTTCTCAACGAACAGTTGCCACCTGGAATGCCATTGACCCTTATATCTGGAGATTCTCAACCCTCTAGATTGTGGTTGTCCCAAATGGTAACTGGGCTTAGTTTTTTTCCTTGAAAATGTTTCACTTACATATAAATCCTTCCATTCCTCGCTGGTCAGTTAAAACTAAGGAAGCTTCTTGAATGAGAAGTGATACATTTTCAGGAAAAAAGCCAAGAATGTCTAGTGGCCTTTTGGGGAAAAAAATAAACACTTTTGGGACAACCCTGGTTGAGGATCTCCATAGACAAGAAGGTTGGACTTCGTTTGTTTGTGGCTACGTAGGGATTCTAGGCTGATTCCTTTTTTAACTCTGCCTCCCAAGTTCTGCCACACTTTTTCCTACAGCATTAGCCCAAAGGAGTTGGGAAATCCATTATTAAAAGAGGGTTATTATCCATTATCTATCTGAGTCCTTCGGGAGAAGGGCGGTATAGAAATAAAATTATTCTTATTATTCTTATTCTTATTACCTATTCATCAAACTACAGAGTGGGTGGGGTTGAGGGAGGGGGCACCTGACTATGAATTTACAACATCGTGTTGTGGATTTTTGGTAGCCAAACGAGAACTTCGTTCTGCTGAGCTTCGAAAGAAAAAAATGGAAAATTGCCCAGGATGTATTATTGGTACAGTTGACATTTCACTGCCCATATTTTTTAAAGAATAAATTTAGTTTAATTATGTATTAATACTGTCAGAAGAAAAATCTGGTCCGGTTCCAAGCTGGGAGAAAGAGGCTGGAAATAAAATGGAGGCAGGCTGGTTGGAAAGAAAAATGGTGGCTGACTGGTTGGAAAGTCTCTGTTTGGATGCCAGAAACTTCAGTGACAGCAGCATGTTTCTGGGGTGGCTGACAAAATGGGGCTGGGATAGGTAGGCCTAGACTTAGAATAACCTTACTGTCACTTTGGGTGGGCTTTTTATACATTCTTTGGGGTTTTGTGATTGAGATGCTCCAGGGGGGTTGTGCAATATGGTGATCCTTGTACCTTTTGCTATTCTAATAGTGGTGGGTAAATCCTATTATGTCCTAAAGGTCATGTCCTGTCCTTAGAATTTGGGTGGGGGAATGTAAATTCTTAATCCCATCAGCTCCAGCCTTCTGTGGGAGCTGTGTCTTTTGTTGAAGGTCTTTTGTTTGTGAATAGATTGGCTTGGATTTCTTAATGGGCACAAAATATCCATTTCTAAAGACTTCAGGCATCTGCTGGAGGCTGTTTCCTATAGCAGGAAGACTGGAGGGGGCTTTCTGCCTTTAAGAGCATGTTTCTCCATTTCTCCTTTGGGAAAATATAACATTCTTCCTCTTTTAATATTCCCAAAATATTTAATTCTCTGGGTGGGGGGCTTCCCACAATACTATAAAATTAAAAAGAAAAATACAGAAGAAAATAGTAAGAAAAATAGGGGAGGGAAAAAGTGGGGAAAAAGAAAGAAAAGGCATTGACTCCCAACTCCTTTGATGCAGTAGAATAACATAACAAACATCAAACCTCAACTTTTTACTTTGACATAATAATATAAACTTCGTTCTGTGAGCTTAGAAAGAAAAATTGAAAATTACCGGGATTGATTATCGGTACAGTTGTCATTTCGCTGCCCATAAAATTAATAAAACTTATTAAGCTGAATTAGTATTTTTTTTCATACATTTCATACATTAAATATCTAGATGAAATCTTTTGTAGATATTTAATTAAGTGTATGAAAAACCTCTAGGAAACACACAAAATTACTAAAAAGGGGGGGGGGGGAAGGAGAAGGTAAGGGATAAAGAAAAGTAAAAGGAAATTTAAAAAATAATTTCCAACTTTCCTCAGTAGGCTCACAATGACCAGGCAGTAATCTTTTGATCTAAAATTAAACAATTGCCGGCATTTCTATCCTCGCAAACATCCTGAACCGTCAAATCCTAAAATAAATGTAGTGTTTCTTTCGGTTTCCAACACAAAGCCCAAAGGTGATTTCCACATAGAAAGAAAGATACACAAAGACTTTTCTTTAATTAAGGTAGTTAATTTTCCCATCAGGGCCAGTTTAATTCACTTCAATTAATCCATTGTGGGAATCTAGAGATCTTTCCATCTCTGTGCATATAAAGAAAGTCTTGCTGCATTTATCAGATATAGAAACAAAATCCCATATTTTTTTTTTTGCCAAAAGAAAACTTGAAACTTAAAAGAAACTTAATCTGAAAAGAAAAACCTTCAGTTTTAATTGTACATTTGTTTTAAGAATCCTCTGAATTCAAGTGCATAGTTCAGGCGTCTGCAACCTTAAACACTCAAAGAGCCATTTGGACCCGTTTCCCACAGAAAAGAAAACACCGGGAGTCACAAAAACCTTCCCGGGCCTGACTATTTCTTGAGCAGCCACAAAACTAGCATATGCAATTCAATTAAATGTTTTATTTTCTTCTGAAACTTTTCTTAGATTTATCCATGGTTGGCCTACTTGGGGTTGAAAAGCTCAATAAATTGCGTACCAGCAGGTGTCGCACGAATTCCTGCTCGAGCAGGGGGTTGGACTAGATGACCTCCAAGTTCTCTTCCAGCTCCGTTATTCTGTATTCAACCTCAGGTCCTTGCACTCCTGAAGTGTGTGTTTGTGTGTGTGTGTTGGTCAGTTTCCAACCTTGGTCCTCTGAGACATTTTGACAAAGGAGTGCTTCTCAAGGACTCAACTGTGGGGTTTTTTTCTTTTGTACTTTGAAATCTTGAGCTCTCCTCTTTTGCCCTAAATTTCCCATTGTTTCCCATCTCTTTTCTCCTTTTCTTACTTCCCCGTTATTTTGTTCTTGTCTCTAGTTTTTCTGGTGTGTAGTGCTTTATAGCGTCGTTTTGAGGATAGGAGTTGAAACAGTTGATGTCCAGAATGTGAGGGGTGTGTAAATATTTTCACAGCCCTCTTTTTGACTCGTGCAGTATACAGGTCCTCAATGGAAGGCAGTTTGGTAGCCATTGTTTTTTCTGCAGTTCTAATTATCCTCTGAAGTCGGTGTCTGTCTTGTTGGGTTGCAGAGCCAAACCAGACAGTTATAGAGGTGCAGATGACAGATTCAATAATTCCTCTGTAGAACTGGATAGGCAGCTCCTTGGGCAGTTTTAGCTTTCTGAGTTGGCGCAGAAAGAACATTTTTTGTTGAGATTTTGGATGATGTTTTTGATGTTAGGTGTCCATTTTAAGTCTTGAGATATGATAGAACCTAGAAACTTGAAGGTCTCTACTCTTGATACTGTGTTGTCTAGTATTGTAAGACGTGATAGTATAGGAGGTTTTCTTCTAAAATCCACCACCATTTCTACAGTTTTGAGTGTATTTAGTTCAAGATTGTTCTGGTTGCACCACAAAGCTAGTTGTTCAACCTCTTGTCTGTATGCAGATTCATCGTTGTCTTGAATGAGAGAGGGCTTTAAAGCACTGTGAAGCCGTATATAAGTCTAAGTGCTATGGCTATTGCTAGAGAGACCATCATATTTCTGTTCAATTCATCTTCACTTAAGATAACCATAACAAATTGCTCTCCAAGATGTGCAAACTTTGCCTTGAATGAAAAGTTGAAATATTTTTCTGAACTTCCATTAAGCTTGGAGAGACACAAGGTCTGAGAATTAAAACATGTGCTCAAATATTGCAATATTCTTGGATGGGAGGCCACGAGGGCATGAGTGACTCTGACAAGGGTCTCCTGGCCCAGAGATTGACTCAACTGCTGTACCACTAAAGGGTGGCCAAAGATCCTCCCTACCTGCTCTTCCAGCAGGAGCTGTGAATCCAGGAGGACCTTCAGGTTATGCAGAGGATCCATTTAAGACAGTGTCATCCCATCCAGAACCCAAAGTGGAAAATCCCCAACATGTGCAGGATCAACCATACAAAGCCATTGAGAACTTCTAATGAAGACCTCCTCTAGGTCTCCTCCTTCAAGGAGGTGAGTCTCCACAGATGGAATAACTTTTTTCCATGGAGGAACCCTATTGTTGAGTTGTTATTTCTAGAAGTGGCTTAGGTCCAGGGTACTTGTAGGACCATCTCCTACCCACCTCCCACCGTCCTGTCCACTCACACAGGGCTGCCCTCCTCAGAGTACCGTCGACCAGACAATGTCGGCTGGCGACGTCCAGGGGTAGAGCGTTCTCTGTGGGCGCTCCTGCTCTCTGGAATGAGTTACCCACCGAGCTCCGGACGGCGTCTGATCTCCGCTCCTTCCGTTGAGGCCTAAAGACTTGGCTGTTTCAACAAATGGGCTGATTCTGATTCTTGGGTTTTATTATTTATTTGTCCCTGCTTTAATTGGTTTTAATTAGGATTTTCCTTCCTTATTGTATGTTTTAACTTGTGTTCGCCGCCCTGAGTCTTTTGGGAGAAGGGTGGCATATAAATATTTGTAAATAAATAAATAAATAACTGACAGGTGTCATAGCATTTTTTTAGCATCAAATGAAGAGCTTTTTAATTTCCTGAGGATTTTAAATTGGCTCCTAATTGAATTTTAATTCATTCAGTTGTCAGATGAATTTCTTGGGAGCTACCTAGTTTATATCTTGCATTTATTTTGCATTTCATTTTTATCTGCTTTTACTCAAATTGTATTTTGAGGTGTTTTTAGTGTAAACTGTCCAGAGGGTTTTGGCTATAGGGTAGTTAAACATTTTAATAAATAAAGAAGTAGACAAAATAATTCTTCTTTCTTTCTAAAAGCATTTCACATCTTAAGATATCTTCATGCACTTCCCCAAATGTGTTATGCTAGTTTATCTACTTCCTTGGGATTTGCAACATTTAGGTGTAACACAATATGTCACTCAAGTTTCCATCAGACAAAGCATCTTTGTTCTGATATACTGATTTTTGTTGCCTACAGCTTAGTGTATCATGAAGTCTTTCCAGGATGTGGCTTAGATGAAAATCGAGGGAGATTCAGAATGAGTTTATGGATCCAGAATAACAGAGTTGGAAGGGACCATGGAGGTCTTCTAGTCCAACCCTCTGCTCAAGCAGAAGACCCTATAATATTTCAGACAAATGTTTGTCCAGTCTCTTTTTCAAAGCCTCCAGTGATGGAGCACCCACAGGTTCTGAATGCAAACTTTCCCATTGGTTAATTGTTCTCACTGTTAGGAAATTTCTCCTTCATTCTAGGTTGCTTCTCTGCTTGGTTAGCTTCCATCCGTTGTTTTTTTGTCTTGCCTTCTGGTGCTTTGGAAAATAGGTTGACCCCCTCCTCTTTGTGGCAACCTCTCAAATATTAAAACACTTCTTTCATGTCACTCCTAGTCCTTCTTTTCACTGGGCGAGCCAAACCCAATAATGGATGGAAACTAATCAAGGAGAGAAGCCACCTGGAATTTAGGAGAAACTTCCTAACAGCGAGGGCAATTAACCAGTGGAATTGAGGTTTTTATGAAGACACTGGACAGTCACTTGTCTGAAATAGTATAGGGTCTCCTCCTTAAGCAAGAGTTTGGACTAGAAGACCTCCAAGGTCCCTTCCCGCTCTATTCTGATTAAAATCTGTGGGTAGAACCTCAATGAGTTGGGAGAAAGAATGGAGGATTTGCAGCTTGTTATTTATTATTATTATTTATTTTATTTCTATACCGCCCTTCTCCCGCAGGACTCAGGGCGGTGCACAGCCAAAATAAAACATTGTATACAAAATTTAAAAAACAATTTAAAAACAATTAAATAATTTTGGCCCAAATAATTTAAAACAACCCAAATTAAAACCGAATCAATTAAAACTGAGAGGACGGGATCAAGCCAGCCCAGCTAGATGGAATAAGTGTGTTTTTAGGGCCTGACGAAAAGTCCGGAGGTCTGATATCGTGTGTAACTCAGGGGCATTGTGTGGCATTACCTGATGGCTCAACCTTAAAAAAATTAAAAATATCTATTGGGTTAATGGCAAAAGGTACTATCTGGAACACAATCATGGTGGTATTGCAACTGTGACTTTTTTTAACCAGGAACCAAATGAACGAATGCCACGTCTGTTCATCACTTATGCCAATAGGTATACTGAGAGGAACAATATGGACAATACAATAATTTTGCACAGTGTGTACTGTTTCCATTGCATAAGCAAAGACAGTAAACATCCCTCTTAAGCTCTGTTGTGTTTGGAAGTCCACCAAGACTACTTTTAAGCCGAGGGCTTTTATCTCAATCAGTCAACGTGAAGCATCAAAATATCCAAAATCACTATAAGTGTGGCAGATATAATAGAATCTTAGTTGTCAGAGAAATCATATAATTCTGTGCATCTCAACCTCACTTAAGAGCACAAGGATAATTGTAAAAAATTGCTGTCCAAGATGTTCAAGCATTGCCTTGATTTAACAGATATAACTTTTGTCTTAAGCTCCCTCAAACTTGGAGATACCCAGAGACTGAGAATTAAAACATTTGCTCAAAGTTCTTTGATATATTTTTGACCCACAGCATGTTAGATGAATCAATCAGGTTGACACATCAAAATATGAACAGAAAAAAGCAGCTGGATATGTCCTGTTTGGATCAAAACAATCAGAGGTGGGGAGAATGAATTTAAACACTTTCACCCTTAATCTGTTGGTGGGATCATCAGGAGCTCCAAAATAATGGAGTAACAGAGTTGGAAGAGATCCTTGAAGTCTTCTTGTCCAACTCCCTGCTCAAACAGGAGACCTTATAATATTTCAGATGGTCAATCTTTTTTTTAAAACTGCACCCACAACTTCTGGAGGCAAGCTGTTGCCTTAATAAATTGTTCTAGCTGTCAGAAAATTCATTCTTATTTGTAGGTTGGTTCTTTCTTTGATTAGTTTCCATCCATCGCTTCTTGTTCTGCTTTCAGTTGCTTTGGACAACAGGTTATTCCCCTCTTCTTGGTTGTTGGAGCCCCTCAGATATTGGAAGACTGCTATCATATCACCCCAAGTCCTGCTTTTTATTAGACTAATTGGGAGGCTTCTATTCCTCTGCAGGGCAGTAAGGAATGCACAAACCTAAACGAGGAGGCCAGAATTGGGTACTAAGGTGATGCCTCTGAGGGTATAAAAAGGACGCCATACCTTCCCCAAGGTGTGGCTATCTCCTCGCATGCATTGTATCTGTATGTTCTGGATATAGTCCCAGCCGGTATTTTGTTTTTTGGCCATAAATAAAATCTGCTTCTTTTTGCAAGCCTCGTCTTGAGTCTCTCTCTTTGGCATTCTGGTGACTCAAGTATATTTTGGGACCTTACAGTATTTATATTAAATGTTTTCATAAATAAATAAATAGGTAGATAAAATAATGTTTCTGTGTTTCTAGCAGCATTTCATATCTTACGTTATCTGCATATCCCCAAATGAATTATCCTACTTCATCTACTTCCTTGGGATTTGCAACATTTATGTGTAACACAACATGCCATTCTGCTTTCGGTCAGACAAATTATCTTTCTTGTGATCTACTGATTTTCAGTCTTTCAGTGATGGGGCTTCAATGACAATAAAGGGAGAGGCAGAATGAGTTTATGAATCTCAAAATCAGTGATCTACTGCTTGAAGGACAGAGTGTGCATGATAGATTTAATGTTAATAAACGAAATTAAAAATATCCAGCAGAATACATGATGCGGTCTGGAATACGAACATTAGTTGTCTTGCAATTGTGAACATTTTTTTAACAAGGAATCAAATGAGTGAATGCCACGTCCCTGTTCACAGCTTATTCCTGGAGGCATGCTAATAGGGATGATACGGATAGTTTTATAGCAAATAATTTTGCACTGTGTGCAATGTTTGCCTTGCATAAGCAAAGACAGGTGCACACATCTCTCTTAAACCCAGTTGTATTTGGAGGTACACCAAGTCTTTTAAGCCAAGACTGAGTAGCTCTATCAATAGAATAGAATAGAATAGAATTACAGAGTTGGAAGGGACCTTGGAGGTCTTCTAGTCCAACCCCCTGCCCAGGCAGGAAACCCTACACTACTTCAGACAAATGAAGAGCCTGGTGGCGCAGCAGACTAATAGCCTGTTATTATCATCCAGCTGCCTGCAATTACTGCTAGTTCGAATCTCGCCAGGTTCAAGGTTGACTCAGCCTTCCATCCTTTCTAAGGTGGGTAAATTGAGGACCCAGTATGTGGGGGCAATAAGCTGACTTTGTATAAATATACAAAAGTATGAAGGCTATTGCTTAACGCATTGTAGGCCACCCTGAGTCTCCGGAGAAGGGTGGCGTATAAATCAAATTTTTAAAAAAAAATAGTTATCCAACATCTTCTTAAAAACTTCCAGTGTTGGAGCATTCACAGCTTCTGGAGGCAAGTTGTTCCACTGATTAATTGTTCTCACTGTCAGGACATTTCTCCTCAGTTCTAAGTAGTTTCTCTCCTTGATTACTTTCTTTTCTTTTCTTTCTTTCTTTCTTTCTTTCTTTCTTTCTTTCTTTCTTTCTTTCTTTCTTTCTTTCTTTCTTTCTTTTATTAAATTTATATACCGCCCTATTCCCGAAGGACTCAGGGTGGTGAACAGGCACAAAATAAAATACATAGATACAAAAGTTAGAAACATAATTAAAATCAGATTAAATAATTTAGCCCGAGACAATTAAAAATCCCAATAATTTAAAATAGATTAAAATTTCAATTTAAAAGAATTTTAAAACAGGGGAGAAAATTAGGCCAGGCCAGCTTGCTGGAATAGGAGAGTCTTAAGAGCACGGCGGAAAGTGCGCAGATCCGGGATCCTCCGTATCTCTGGGGGGAGCTCGTTCCAGGTAGTGGGTGCCCCCACAGAGAAGGCCCTCCCCCTGGGGGCCGCCAGTTGACATTGTTTGGCTGACGGCACCCAGAGGAGCCCCTCTCTATGAGAGCGTACCGGCCGGTGGGAGGCTGTTTGTGGTAGTAGGCGGTCCCGTAAATAACCAGGTCCTAAGCCATGGAGCACTCTAAAGGTGGTAACCAAAACCTTGAAGCACACCCGGAAGACCACCGGGAGCCAGTGCAGCTCGCGCAGGAGAGGTGTCACACGGGAGCGCCATGTTGCTCCCATAACCACCCACACGGCCGCACTCTGCGCCAGTTGGAGCCTCTGGGTGCTCCTCAAGGGGAGCCCCATGTAGAGAGTGTTACAGTAGTCCAGGTGGGAAGTGACGAGGGCATGAGGGACTGTGTGTAGGGAGTCCCGATCCAGAAAGGGACGCAACTGGCGAATCAGGTGAACCTGATGAAAAATCCTCCTGGTCACGGCCGTCAAGTGCTCTTCTAAAGACAGCCATGAATCCAGGAGGACACCCAAGTTGCGAGCCCTCTCTGTGGGGGCCAGCGATTCACCCCCAATAGTCAGCGATGGCATCAACTGACTATATCGGGACGTCAGAAACCACAGCCACTCGGTCTTGGATGGGTTGAGCCTGAGCCTGTTCCTCCCCATCCAGATCCGCACGGCCTCCAGACACTGGGACATCACTTCAAGGGCATCGTTGGGGTGGTCCGGGGTGGAGATGTACAGCTGGGTGTCATCAGCGTATTGGTGGTACTTCACCCCGAAACCACAGATGATCTCACCCAGCAGCTTTACATAAATGTTGAACAAAAGGGGCGAGAGGACTGACCCTTGTGGCACCCCACATATGAGGGGCCTCGGGGTCAACCTCTGCCCCCCTGCCAACACAGACTGCAACCGGTCAGAGAGAAAGGAGGAGGACCACTGTAATACAGTGCCCCCCACCACTAACTCTTCCAACCGGTGCAGCATGATACCATGGTCGATGGTATCAAAAGCCGCTGAGAGGTCTAATAGGACCAGTCAGAAGAGCAAACCTTGTCCCGAGCCCTCCAGAGATCATCAACCAATGCGACCAATGCCATTTCTGTTCTGTACCCAGGCCTGAAGCCCGACTGGAATGGATCCAGATACGTTGTTTCATCCAGGTACTGGGGGAGCTGTTGCGCAACCACACTCTCAACAACCTTCGCAACAAAATGAAGGTTGGAGACAGGACGATAATTAGCCAACACTGCGGGGTCCACGGACAGCTTCTTGAAGAGAAGCCTCACCACCGCCTCTTTCAAGGCGGGTGGGAAGTCACCCTCACCCAATGAAGCATTTATAATTCCCTGGAGCCAGCCTTGCGTCACCTCCTGGAAAGCCAGCACTAACCAGGAAGGGCATGGGTCCAATAAACATGTGGTCGCGTTCAGTCCACCCAGAATCCTGTCCACATCATCAGGGGTCACAGGATCAAACTCATCCCAGGTAACATTCTCAAGACCTGCCTCAGTCATCCCTCCTGGAACCACCCAGTCGGAGTCCAGATCTTCCTGAATCTGAGTGATTTTGTCATGCAGATATTGAACAAAATCCTCAGCTCTACCCTCCACCCATTGCTTCTTGTTCTACTCTCAGGTGCTTTGGAGAATAGTTTGACTCCCTCTTCTTTGTGGCAACCCCTGGATATGTCTAGTTTAATGAAAAGAAGGACTAGATGAGACACGATAGCAGTGTTCCAATATCTCAGGAACTGCTGGCAGGGTGAACAGAATTAGAATCTACCAACAAAAATTCCGTTAAATTCCCCCACCCCTTTGTTTCTCCCTACTGCCCACTCTCTATGTATGTTTTCATGCTTCGCATTGACCGACTGAGCTAATAACCCTTGCCTCAAAATTAGTCCTGGTGCAGTTCCGAATACAACTGAGTTTAAGAGAGATGTCTGCTTTTCTCTGCTTATGCAATGTAAACACTGCATACCGTGCAAAATTATTATATTGTTATTATCATCCCTCTTAGTATGCTCCCAGGCATAAGGGATGAGACGTGTCATTCATTAATTTGTTTCCTGGTTTAAAAAAAAAAAGCTATGTCAGGTGTGCTTCCTTCAAAGTCCAGGAAAGAATGACCCAAACTCCATGTTTTATAGAGAAAGCCAAAGCAGTAAAAGCGGAGGCTGACAGAAAGGTATTTTTACTAGAAAATGAAGTGATCACAACCAAAGGAAAGCAGAATCTAAGGCAACAAGTGCGAAAATTGCATATAGAAAGCATCCCCTCCCACTGTCCACCGTAAATCATCCAATCCAAAGGTCTCCCAGGGGACAGGTGGAAGCACACGTCTGGCAGCGTCATCAATCAGGAATGCCACGACCGTTGACCCGATAGCAGCTTCAAAGATACAGTCCGGTGGCTTAAGTATTGCTTTCGATTCCTCCAGATTCCTCCAGCACGGTCCCCCTCCCATGCTACCTAGCTCTCCCCCCTCCCGTTACTATGGCAGCCAAAGCAGTAAAGGTGGAGGCTGACATTCGGCCCCTCTGCAGAAAAGATGTTAGTCCTAAACAGGGAAAGAGAAAACAAAACAACACAGAAATTAGGGTTTATCAGGATATTTGGTGTGAAACAACTGTACTTTCTTTGATGCCCGGACATCACATTTATTCACCCATTCAGTTTGAGATAATGGGAAATGCTTCCAGGCCACCAGATACTGCACTTTACCATGATGCTTCCTAGAGTCCAAGATTTCCTTAACTTCAAAATGTTGTTCCCCTTCTATCAGTATGGGGAGCGGAGGAGAGTCCTGGTTCGGACGCAAAGGGGACGAATGTTCCGTTTTCAGCAAGCTAACATGAAACACAGGATGGATTTGTCTCAAATTTTTGGGCAATTCCAATTCAACTGTGACTGGGTTGATGAGTCTAGTGATTGAGAAAGGGCCCACATACTTGGGTCCGAGCTTTTTTGATTTCTGGGAAGTCTGTAAATATTTGGTGGAAAGATAAACCATATCACCCACTTTGTAAGCGTGTGCCGGGCACCTCTTTTTGTCAGCTTGGGCTTTATGTGCTCGGTGTGCGTCATCTAAAGCTTTTCGAGTTACTGCCCAAGTACCCCGTAGCTATTCAATCCACTCAATTAAAGAGGGGTTCTGTGGGTTATCCTGTGGTAGCTCTGGGATTGGCACAAACTCTTGGCCAGAGGCCACCTTAAATGGAGTGAAACCGGTGCTGCTATGTATGGAGTTATTATACGCCACCTCTGCAAATGGCAATAAGTCCACCCAGATGTCTTGCGGGTAATTTATGTAACATCTCATGTACTGTTCTAACACGGCATTGGTTCTCTCACAAGCCCCATTTGTCTGGGGGTGGTGGGTGGAGCTTAACCCCTGGGTGGAGCCTATTAACATTAAAAACTCCTTCCAAAAGTTGGAGGTAAATTGCACACCCCTGTCCGAGATTATACGTTTTGGAGCCCCATGTAATCGATAAACATGTTGAATAAACAATTTTGCAAGGGTTTTAGCTGAAGGGATTTTAGAACAAGGGATGAAGTGCACTTGTTTGGAAAATCCGTTACTGCCCAAATGACTGTGCACCCCCCCACTCTCCGGCAGGTCTACAATAAAATCCATGGATATCTCTTTCCAAGGGGCATTTGGCCTTGCCAGACTCTGAAGTAAACCAGGTGGCTTCCCCGGAGGTCTCTTAGCTGAGGCACACACCAGACAGCTAGCTACATATGCCTCTATGTCCTTTTTGAGTGCAGGCCACCAGAATTGTCTTTTAACAAGATGTAGAGTTTTAACAAATCCAAAGTGTCCCGCTGCCTTGGCATCATGAGCGTGCTGCAACACTGCTACTCTTAAACTGGCCGGAACATACAATTTGGCCCCAATTCAAGCTAGTCCATCACGGAGTGTACATTCATTCAAGTGTGTTCGAAACCACTCGTCAGTTTTTAGAGCTTCTTGTAGTTTCTGAAGCAAATCACCCGAGAGGGCTGGATCGGCCCTCGTCTGCGCTCTGGTAGTCACTGGCGCTGCTAATTTTGTCGAAGGGATGATAGGCCGAACCACTTCCTCCTTGATGCTGTTGTATTGAGGCAATCTGGAAAGTGCATCCGCCATGAAGTTCTTTCCACCAGGAAGGTAGTGAAGAGTGAAATTAAAACGGTTGAAGTGCTGAGCCCAACGAACTTGCTTTGGTGACAGTTTACCCGGTGTTTTCAAAGCCTCCAGGTTTTTATGGTCAGTCCAAACTTCAAAAGGATGCTTAGCTCCTTCAAGAAATTGTCTCCACATTAACAATGCCCATTGCACTGCAAAAGCTTCCTTCTCCCATATGGCCCATATGGTCTCTGACAATTTGCGGGATGTATAGGCACAGGGTTGTAATTTCCCTTCTGCATTCTTTTGCAGAAGTACTGCTCCTACTGCCACATCGCTCACGTCAGCCTGTACTACAAAAGGCTCTTCCATGTCCAGGTGTTTGAGGACTGGTTCAGCAGCAAACAACCGTTTCAACTTTTTGAATGCCGCCTGACAGTCCATAGTCCATTCAAGGGCCCGTGAGGGCTTTGGTCTTATTTCAGCTTTTGTTTTCAGAAGATTTGTTATTGGCAGAGCGATTTTGGCGAACGAGGGGATAAACTGTCTATAGAAGTTAGCAAATCCCAGGAAACTCTGTAGTTGTTTGCGGGTGCGTGGCATGGCCCATTCCAATACTGCCCGAACTTTTCCAGGGTCCATCTCTATTCCCTCATGCGATATGCGATATCCAAGATAGTCAATTTTGCTTTGGTGGAACTCGCACTTAGAGAGTTTGGCATATAGTTCAGCAGCCCTGAGCTTTTTCAGGACAGTTCGCAACAATTTCACATGATCGTCCATGTTCTCAGAGTAGATAAGTTTGTCATCCAAGTATACCAGCACCCTCTTATACAGGTGCTCATGCAGTACTTCGTTAATCAATTGCATGAACACAGCAGGGGCTCCCTGTAGTCCAAACGGGAGCACTCAAAACTGGAAACATCCCAGTGGGCAACTAAATGCTGTTTTCCATTCAACCCCCTCCTTAATTCTCACTCTGTAGTATGCCTCTCGTAAGTCAAGTTTGGTGAAAATTTTCCCCTTTCCTAAATGTGCTAGCATGTCCTTCATGAACGGCAGGGGGTAAACGTTTTCCACGCAAATAGCGTTGAGATTCCTATAATCAACTACCAAACGAAAGGAGCCATCTTTCTTTTCCCGGAACAATACCGGCGCCGCCACCCTTGGTCTGGCTGGTTGGATAAAACCTCATTCTAGGTTTTTATCAATGAAGTTTCGCAATTCCCCTAGTTCTCGAAGGGTCATGGGGTAGATCTTTGGCTTAGGGAGCTTCACCCCGGGGAATATTTCAATGGTACAGTCCATAGCTCTGTGGGGGGGCAGCACTTTGGAATCTTTTCCTCCCCTTCGATGTGGCCTATTGCCACTTCCACCCTTTCATGTTCTACTCCGTCCTCCAGGGGGGTTTCTTCCCTCTCTAGTCTCAGTTTTCCAGTGCGAATGCGCAAAACCCCCGTCTTCCAGTTAACACGTGGGTTCCATCTATGGAGCCAGGGCAGTCCAAGTATGAGGGGTCGTTCCATGCCAGGGGCCACAATAAAACTGAGGGTCTCTACCTGATCCCCCAATTGCATTTCAATGGGTTCGGTCACAAAGCTGTCTGGGCCCCCTCCTGCAATCGATCCATCCAACTGACAGAACGCAATGGGCCTTTTTAACATTTTTAGCCTCAGGCCCATTTTCTCCACCACTTTCGGGCTGATTATGCACCTGGTGCACCCAGTGTCAGCCCCACTTGGAACCACTTGGACACCCAGAGTCTAATAGGGCTAACATCTGTGCATGTGCCCCTGTGGACGGCACCCTTATTTCTATGGGGATGAGCATGGGGCCTCAGTGTGACTCACCAGATCATCGGAGTCAGAGTTGGAGTCCGTCCCGCTGTTGTCCGCAGTGGTCGGAGTTCCCATTCACCCTGGTTTCGGGGAGCGAACTCAACGACTTCTCCTTTCAGGGCAGTTTTGTGAGTTTTTGCAGGTGCTTTGTCAGCCTTCTTTGGTCCCGAGCCGGTAGATTTTGGCACTGGCTTGGAGAAACATTCGGCAGCCTGATGGCCTTCCTTTCCACATTTGAAGCACGTGAAGGGCTTCAATTTGGGTTTGAATTCCACTCTCCCTACGCCCATCGTTGGCGCTCCTTTGTGGTAGAAGGAGGATGACGGGTCCCCTGCATGGCCTCCTCAGAGTCGGCTTCGGGCCAGCTCGATCTCCACATCCTCAGCTACTACGTCCCAACTCTGCAAGTCTTCGGGGACCCCCCGTGCTCTACAGTCTTTGTATATGTCTTCATTCAGTCCATCCTTGAAACTCTCCAGTAGGACCGCTTCTGACCACCCTGTCATGTAGGGTGCCAGTTCGCAAAATTCTTGGGTGTATTCTGCCACTGATCTCCGGCTCTGCTGGATACCCTTCATTCAGAGTCTTGCTTTCCGCTCAGCTAGGTAGTCTTCAAACCGCCTCCTAAGAACCCCCATGAACAGGTTGTAATTCCTCAGCAAGGGGGAGTTATTATTGTGGAGGACCACCATCCATTCAGCTGCTACTCCCTCTAAGACATTCATGATGCATCTCACTCATGCCGCATCTGATAAGTAGTCCTCCCCCCAGTTCTGCATGTGGTTCCACACTTGGGTCAAGAAAAGCCTCAAGGTCTTCGGATTCCCATCATATTTTCCAGTTAGGGGGGGAAATTTTGGTTTTTTGCATCTGTGGGGTGGGGCCTGCAAGGTTGGGGGTCCCTGGGTTGCTGCATCCCTCGCTTGAGCTCCAGAAGCCTGAGATGTTTCTTCCCCAGCTTCCTCTTCCTCTCCCCCACAGGCTGTCTCTTCTGGATCCACCCTGGGGTAGTCTCCTCCCTTCCCCACAGGGAATACATAAGACTCATGGCTTTTCCGGCTTTCCTCAGCATCGCAGAGGAGTTGCATCGCTTGAGCAATCATGAGGCTCTCCTTTTGCTCTTGCAGCCACACTGCCTCTCCCTTATGGGGTCTGGAGCTGGTTACTCCTTGGGGGGTCCTCCCCAGGTCCGGCAACCTTCCTACTCCCCTCCACCATCTAGCTTCCTCTGGCTCCTCTCTCAGCCGAATTTTTTCCACCCACTCCGCAGCTTCCTTCTCCTCTTGAAGTGAAGTTATCATAGAGCCAGAAGCTCCCATCTGGTCTCCTTCACTCTCTTGATCAGACATATTTTGGGTTCAGCCCCCTCGGTGTTTATCCGGGATGGCTGGAGAAGAGATTCTGCTGAATGTCAGGTGTGCTTCCTTCAAAGTCCAGGAAAGACCCAAACTCCATTGTTTATAGAGAAAGGTACTTTTACTAGAAAATGAAGTGATCACAACCAAGGAAAAGCAGAATCTAAGGCAACAAGCACAAAAATTGCATATAGAAAGCATCCCCTCCCACTGTCCACCGTAAATCATCCAATCCAAAGGTCTCCCAGGGGTCAGGTGGAAGCACACGTCTGGCAGCGTCATCAATCAGGAATGCCATGACCATTGACCCGATAGCAGCTTCAAAGATACAGTCCGGTGGCTTAAGTATTGCTTTCGATTCCTCCAGATTCCTCCAGCACGCTTCCCCCCCCCATGCTACCTAGCTCTCCCCCCTCCCGTTACTATGGCAGCCAAAGCAGTAAAGGTGGAAGCTGACAAGCTGAGAATTGCAACACAGCCATGTTTCTTTCCAGATAATATCTTTTTGCCACTAAGTCGTTAAATATTTTTAATTTTTATTTTATTTATTTTATTTATTTTATTTTATTAAATTTCTATACCGCCCTTCTCCCGAAGGACTCAGGGCGGTGAACAGCCAGAAGATAAAACACAGGAAATACAAAATCTAAAATAAATTAAAACAAATTAAATAATTTAGGCTGAATTTCAAAATACCCCATAATTAAACAGATTAAAAATTTATGTTTAAAATTTAAACTTAAAAGAGGAGATGATTTAGGCCAGGCCAGCTTGATGAAATAAAAACGTTTTAAGCGCGCAACGGAAGGTGCAAAGATCCGGGATCCTCCGTATCTCCGGGGGGAGCTCGTTCCAGATCGTGGAACAAACAAATTTTGTTTTTTTATGGTTGAACCATCGGGTCACAAGATGCGCCTTCTCCACTCTTCCTTCTGACTCACTGAGGTTATACCGCGCAGGTGTGAAAATGATATTCCTACCTTCCTGGATGGTCCATATTTGTAGATAGTAAGGAACATGACCTTGATGGACATACACAAGCTCAATAGCAATGGCCACCAAAGTTGGTTTTCACCAGACATGTGCCAATATGATATTTCCAATAAAGCTATTCTTTGAGGAATCTATGTGGCTCTGAGTTTTTCAGGGGTGGGCTGCTGGGGGTTCACAGGGGTTCAGGAGAATCTCTAGCTAAGATTATGTGCAATTCAGAAAACCCCCAAATCCCACTCATAGCTGGCCCTGCCCGCCCTTCCCCGCCCCTCCCATGAGTCCCCAAGCGGTCCGATTTGGATGCAGGTAAGTGCAGGGCGCACTCAGAAGCTCAGGGACAGTGAAACACGAGCCTACCGAAAGTTTGGGAAGCCTGGAAATGGGCCCGTTTCCAGCCTCCAGAGGTCCTCCGGAGCCTGGGGAGGCCATTTTCACCCTCCAAGAGCCTCAAGGAAAGCCTCCAGAGCCTGGGGAGAGCAAAAATGCCCCCCCACCGCCATGGTGCAGGAGGCCAACTAGGCCACACCCACCATGGCCACACCCATCTAGCAACTGGGCAGAGAACCCCTTGCAAAAAATTTTGAAGCTCACCCCTGGAGTTTTTGCTTGCGATGGATCTATTACTTGGAACCCTGACAATTTTTTTTTAATTTGATTTAATAGCCTTCATACTTTTGTATATTTATACAAAGTCAGCTTATTGCCCCCACAAACTGGGTCCTCAATTTACCTACCTTAGAAAGGATGGAAGGCTGAGTCGACCTTGAGCCTGGTGAGATTCGAACTTACAATAATTGCAGACAGCTGGTGTTAATCACAATGCTTTTAGTCTGCTGAGCCACCAGGCCCATTCTGCTTACATTGACCATTTTTGACTTTTGGGGTGAATTCCTACCTTAGCTGGGGTTCAAGAAAGGATCTCACAGCCCCCTTCCAACATTTTTAGCTTCTTTGGCTCTCTCAGTGAGGAACTTTATATCTTAAGCCAAATTACTCTTACTGGCAATACCTCAACCAAAAGATTCCTAGAATCACAGGAGGAAATTCGGAGGAACAGATTTGTTTGGTGGTGACTGAGATCACTTCTTAGAATCTTCCTGAGATTTCTCCTGAGTAATCCCACCGTGGAATAAACCCCGGCTTTTTCTTTGGGCCTGCTTTCCATCTGGGCCTTGTTCTCTCCCTTTTCTCTCCCTTTTTCTCTCCCTTTTCAGAGAACAGACACCGTCACAACTTCTAACTGGGGTTAGAAGACTTGAAGCATTTGTCCATTTGGTTAATGGATGTACAAAGTCACTGAACTTTGCCGAGAGAGCTTTTCTTCAAGTTTGTACTTTGCACAGGTTATGCAGCCTTCTATAACTTCAGGAAGTGATATCAACTGTCCTGGTGACCAAATTTGCACTTGGAATGGTAGCATTTGTCCAATTGTCCAAGTGCCCAAATTTTGCAGACAGAAAAATAGATAAGGAACCGGTTGGTTCCTTATCTGCTCTAATCTGGTTTCCCCTTTGGTGGTGAGGGAAAGGGGACAATCTCCTGCCCTACCCTTCTGCCCCTGAGTCCCCCTGTTCTTCTCTCTTAATCCTAGAAATCTAATCTTGCAAGGACAACATCTCAAAGGTATAATGTGTGCCCTCCAGTGGTGTTACCAGTTCACCCTGGTTCGATTGTGAACGGGGAGCACTGGGATTTGAAACCCACTACTGGTGCCCTCTCCCATCCTGTGCTACACTTTGCTAGCTACAGAGACGATTGCAAGATGAAAGTTTGGCTGCTCTCACCTGAATATCTTTTAGGAGTATTTAAGGAACACAAACTATGTAGCAAACCTACAAAGGAAGCTCTATTTCTTTTGCTAAGTTAATAATCGTCCAACCAAGTCTGCAAGAAGGTATTCAGAAGGAGAGCTCTAAAAATGAAAGGACAGTCTGTGGGATATGAAGGTTGGGGTTCTCCTTAATTCTAGCCTGGCAAAAACCATTTGAAACATACAAATCAGCCCTGGATTTCCAGGATCTTGAAGATCAGTTCAGAACCATCAGATGGATTTTTTCAGAATATGGGTGTGATGTAGGAGGTGGAGAACGGTGAAGTGCCTGGTTCTGGGAGAACTTTGATCCATCATCATGCCTTGGAAGAGCATCCAGAAGTATCAGCTAATGTGGAATGTGGGGGTTGCAAGATATCATGTGTTACCCTAAAATGGCACAATGTACCCCTCTGATCTACAAGGTGCATTGGTTACCAGTTTGCTACCGGGTCCAAAGTACCTTTAAAGTCTTTCCTGATATGGAGTTTGTGTTATTTGTGGAATTGTCTCTCCCCAATTAAATCGGCCCCTCCTATCAGATCCAGCAGATCCAGCAGATCCAGCAGATCCAGCAGAAGAGGCACGTTGTGGGTCCTGTCTGCTAACAAGCTAAATCTTGATAGATGTAGAGCCAAAGAGCCTTGATAGTACAGTGGTCTAAAGCACCCTGTTATTAACCAGCTGCCTGCAATTACTGCAGGTTCGAATCTCACCAAGGCTCAAGGTTGAATCAGCCTTCCATCCTTTCTAAGGTAGGTAAATTGAGGACCCAGTTGTGGGGGCAATAAGCTGACTTTGTATAAATATACAAAAGGATGAAGGTTATTGCTTAACGCCTTGTAAGCCACCCTGAGTCTCCGGAGAAGGGCGGCATATAAATCAAATTAAAAAAAAAAATCTAGTGGGACCCCGGAGACTAGACCTTTCTGCCATGGTGCCCGTTCTATGGAATATCAACCCCACTGAAGTAATGTCAGCTCCATCCCTCTTTTTAATATCACTGCTTTATAGTGGTTGCCTCTTGTTTCTACACACAGACATGCACTCACACACATACACACACAAAGACATGCACGCAAACACAAGGAAGGACTACATCATTGTAGCTCATCACACCAGCTCCCCTTCTATAGGCACCATCCCTCGCAGGTCTCCCAAATGTGGCAACGGCACTTGATAGTTTCTCATTCAAGACGTTTCTTCAGCACTGACAGATCTCTCACCTCTGGCATATCAAGGATACTGGGAGGGGGTGCTTTAGTACCATTATTGGGGAAGGGGCTTTATTGGTTTGCTGGCATCATTGCCTTTTCTTTCTCCCACCCGACCTGAGGTGGCTGATAACCCTCCCCAGTGGCTTCACCCAGATCATCAAAAAAAGAGGGACAACCTGGTGGCTCCCACTTCCTGGTGATTTGGAGGTCCTTCAAGCCCTAACCTTCTCCCAGGCATTGGGCAGGGGTGACTCGATCCCCTTAGGCACTCAATCCCCAACTATGACACGGTTATGTTGTGAACAAGGTACTGTTGTTCTTGCAATGTGTATTTATTGTTCTCTTTCTATGCTATGTGGTGCCCATACAGAGTTGAACAGGAGCCAGGATGTCTCTAAATCAAATTAAATGATTTTTTTTTAGAAGAAGAATTCCCACTCAGCTCCAATGCCCACCTAGGTAATCTCTGGTGTTATCGCCAAAACCTGAACCCAGGACTGAGAGAGCTTGAGAACAGCCTTCAGAGTCAACTGTTGAATCAAGATGTTTCTTCTTTCAGGTGGGCGTGGTGGAGAAGGGGCCTGCCATCCTTCACCCCAAATCCCCCTCCTCTCTTTCAAGGCATCTTCCTCTTCCTCTCAGTTTGCCCCAGAGAGTAGAAAGGGAGGGAAGGGGCAGGGTTGGACTCTGAGGTTTCACTGAGGAAAGACTCCGTTGTGGGTTTCTCGTCTTTCTTTGCCCTGTGTGAATGTAAGGTTATAACCCCGTTAGGCAATCCAAGCCATGATTCAACAGGGATTGGACCTATTCCTGCTCACCCCAGCATCACTGCCTGCTGGATCCCGGAGGAAGACTCGCTAACTGTGGGTTTTGTGAAAGGAATGTTCAGTTTTGAGGGGGAAATTAATAAATCAAAACACTTGAATTGAATGCTGATGTTTATTTGACTCTCAAACTACAGAACTAGCAGAAGGAAACTTAGAGAACAAGAGAAAAGGGAAGGATGATGAGGTGTCAAAGACAGCAGGGGGGAAGGGGATTATGGACCATCTGGTGGTAAAGGCCAGGAGCATAAATTTTCAAGGATGGCCCATGATGGATGAGAGCAAAACTCAAGGAATTTAGCCCCTTGTAGATCTAGCAGTTGCACTTGTCTTTTGCGCAACACGTAACTTTCTCATTTTCTCCTGGAACAGGGCAGCCACATCCCTTGACAATTTGAATTTCTGTGAAGGAAGCACAAAGCAGAATGATTATTTTTTAAAAAATACCAAAGAACAGACCTGTGGCTGTTGCTGAACAAAACGGTAAACCCACTTTTAACACATTCATGGATTCCCTCCCAGTAGGAAGGCTGACTTCCTTTCTCCTCTAATCAGTACTCAGGAGTCAATGAATAAAGAAGAGATTTCTGGGAAAGTCCCACGTTTTGACATGACTCAGGGGCAATTCCAACTTTCCTGGAGGTTTCATGGCTTCATCCATTTTCCCTCAATTCCAGAAGAAACTTTCAGCTCTCCCAGCATTTCCCTCCCCCCTTCTCTAAGGAAGGTTTCCCCCTCCAGTCTGGGCTGCTTCTGGGATGGACGGGGCTCCCCAGTGCAAGCCCCCCTTTCCTTGCATTCCTTAGAGTGTCCGGCAACAGGCCATGACCACAAGGGAACCCAGGAAGGGCACAGACAGGTGCTACGTGGCCACCAACTCTCAGGTGCATTTGGGAGCTCTAGTTTGGGTTCAAGAAGAAAACCTGTGAGAAAAGATAAGAACTGTGCTTACGCCATAAACCTTCCTTAATCGTCTTTTTATAGCACAGGTTCTCCCCTTCTGCACACTCTTCATTCTCCAAACAGAGAATTCCAGTGCCTGAGTAACATGTCCGGTTATCTCCTAGATGAGAGAAATAAAACATAGAAATCTTATTTGGATATTTATTTTTCCGATCTTGCAATCTTATTATTTATTAGATGATAGATCATTTAATACTACGGTCAGCTGTGAAAATTTCCATACAAAAATCAAATAATAATAATAATAATAATAATAATAATAATAATAATAATAATAATTTTATTTCTATACCGCCCTTCTCCCGAAGGACTCGGTGTACAGCCTATTTAAAAACACAAGACAAAACATCGATTAAAAATTTAAAATAATTAAATAAATTTGGCTCAATTTAAAACCCCACAAATTTAAAATACCCCAATTTAAAATTATTATGTTGTATTATTAAGTTTGAAGCTGGAGTAGTCATTGACAGGTAGGACGTGGTAGCAGACAATTTTGTGTACTATGCTTAAGTCAGACCGAAGGTGCCGTAGTTCTAAGCTGTCTCAGCCCAAAATTTTGAGCCTGGTGGTGTAAGAATCCACCTGCCTCTGGACCCACTCAATTGTATTAATGTCTGATAAACAGTGTGGATTCCAGGCAGATGAGCTGTATTCGAGAATTGGTCAGGCAAAATGTGCCATGGCAGAATTCACTACACAAAGGAGCCTCTCCTTTCAGAGGCAGTCTACCCCGGAATGCCAGCCTGGAACAGCCACTGTCTCAGCTATGGGCTTCTCTCCAAACAGACACCTCCTCTTCTCCCCTAAAGGCTCCCATGGACCCTCCTTATGGAGTGCAGAACAGGGAGAAAGTCCCACCACCAGAACGGAGCACAACTGCCTCAAATATCATACCTCCCACTGCCTCCCCCCGCCTTTTTTTTTCTTTGATTGTCACCTAAGATCAAAGCTTTGTGGCCCTACCTGTGACCAGGTACACAAATCCCACCATCACCACCAAGGACAGCAGCAGAGTTTTCATCTTGCAATCTTCTCTTCAGCCTGCAAAGTGTAGCCCAGGATGGAAGCAGGCACTTATTTATACCCCTCTGAGATGGGGGGCTGGATATCTAGGATTAAGAGAGAAGAACGGGGAGATTCAGGAGAAAAGGGAAGGGCTGGGAGTGTGGCCTTTTTGCCCCCGACACCAAAACGGAAGCCAGATCAGATCATGTGAAGAACCAACCAGTCTCTGTCTTTAAGGCAAACGCTACCGTTCCGGGTGCAAAACCTGGGCACATGGACAATTGGCATCTCTTCCTGTATTTATACAAGATTATACAATCCTTACATAATGCAAAATTAAACAAAATATCTCTCTGCAAAGTACAGCTCCTTCCTATTTTTTATTCGTACTTCAGTTAAGTAAGCGGGCAGCTTCTCTGAAGCTTCTAACCTCTCAGGCTGCAACCGTGGATCTGGCTTTATTCAAGAAACATGGCTTCCTTTGAGCAGATCTGAGCATGACTGCTTCTCTCTAAAAGTGGCCAGTGGACTAAAGGATTCACAAGATCCAAAAGTCAGGATAGACAAGGATGATGGATAGAGGGTTGGTCAGACATGGCAATAGGGTTTCTGGTACAAAACCTCCAGCAGGTGTAACAGCAGGACAGATGATTCCAAGGGATGCCTTCAGTCATAGATCAACAATTCCTGCAAAGAAAAGCTCTTCTTACTGATGACTTTAAAACCAGAAATTCCTCAAACCTGTGAGCATTCTGGACAGAATCATCTTGTCACCCATAAAATCCCTTTGTCCTTGTTCATAAAAAAGATCTTAGTGTATTTTTGGGTTTGAAGGGTGCACGTATGCTATGTTGGCTGAAGATCCTCCCGAGTTTTTCCAATACGTCTGCAACGTATGAAATGACAACATTGCTTCATTTATTTTTCTCCTTTTACTCAAGATATTAAAACCACAAACTGACCTACACTGCAATCTCAAATTTCTGTCCTGTTTTGATATTCTATCCACCTTCAAGGATGGCCTTAATGGTGATTTCCTAAATTGAGGTTCTTGGCTGAAACGTTGGGCAGGTAGTAGGCCAGAGAACGTCCTGCTCCAACTGTTTCTTTGAGCTTGGGGTATCCCTGGAGATCTTTCCTTTCCACCCCAGATAACAATGTCCATGCATTCTTCAATTCCATGCACAGAAATAATATTAGCCATTCTCATAACAAACATTCTACAGGAAAACAATCTTGATCAGAAGGGATGCGATCCTTCAACCCTAATCTATAGATTGGAAGTGTGGAAGTCCTGTGCTTTAGTACATAGAACAGAGAAAGATGAATTCTGGGATGCCAACCTATCTGAAATTGTATAGAGTCTCCTGCTTGAGGAGGGGGCTGGACCACAAGTCCTCCAATGTCCCTTCCAACATTATTCTGATTGATTGATTGATTGATTGATTGATTCCTTTTGAAATAGTGGTAGACCATGCGGAGTATCAGAGAAGGGGCAAGGATTCAAGCCCACCATGGTTCACTTACATAAAGACATGCTAGTAAAGAATGGCAACCATTTTCACAAAGATGTGATGGGACCCCGGCAAAGGACATAGGAGAGGTGATCTGATTGGTAAAAGAATTATTTGATGGCTCATCTGTGAAATCTAATTCAGTAGGTCAATTGATTGACACTGAAACAATCCTCTGCTTTTGGACCAATCAAACTGCGCCATGGCCAACTCATCATGGCCAACTCTCCGTAGCCAAATCTCCCTGGGACAATTCACCAAGAGACAGGAGTTACACTAATCGAAGAAATGGTGGAATAGAATTATTAAAGAAAGGATGTAACTGGAGTGACAAAATGAAATGTGAATGACAAAAATTAAGTAATTTTTAAATGATTTTAAATAATTAAAGTGAATTGTTGAATTGTCCTGCAGTGAGTTGTTCCATGGTGAGTTGGCCATGATGAGTGGGCCATGATGAGTTGGCCATGGTGCAGTTTGGTTTGTCCAAAAGCTGTGAATTGGCCATGGCACTTTGTCCCATTCCGAGCTAAAATACGCTATGAAATTTTCCATTGAAGCAATAGAGAGATGCCACTTCTCTGTTCTTCTCAGTTATGCCTCTGGGCATAGCACAGTTGCATAAAGGAAGTGAAAGGTTTTTGCTCACGGTACATTTAATCCGTTGAGAAAAGTACACATCTCTCTTAAGCTGAGTTATACTTGGAGGTATATCCAGAAAGAGACTGAAAATACTACTTCGAAGGTCTTGCAAATTGCATCAGTTTTCAAGCTAAGGTTAGATGATCAAATCAGTCAAATTGAAGGACAAAAATGTAGGTAGGAAAAAGGCAGTTTGGAAAATACTTTGTGGATGCAGACTTACATAGGAAAAGACCAGGAGAAATGTGGGGGCAGAGGGGAGTTTAATAAGCTTTGCATGAATTGAATAGGGCAATCACCACTACTAAGAAAACCTCAGTTATTTTTAGAGAAGCTGCAATCACAATAAGCTATGTTTCTTCAATAAGTGCACATTTTCTTTGAATCAATAGCTGAAGTTCCTCTTTCAAATTCCATTAAACTTGAAGGCACACAAATTTGCCAAACATTTTTTCCATATAATTCGGAGCCAAGGCATGTTATTTAAATCAACCAACTGGAGACATCAAAATTCAAAGGTAGTTGAATTAGATTTATTTATATAAGACCTTTATATGACCTCCAACTCACTCTCTGTGACCCCAGGTAGCTTACAAAGATTCTATTTGAGTCAGAACAAATCATAGATCTTGTGATTTGGACTCTGTTCCTATTCTATTTGCAAGTCTTCTGGATTTGCCAGTGGTGGGATCGACCCCATGATTAATTTTCTACTATCTGGATCCCAAAGGAATATTTTCCTTGCCTGCAAGTCCAGCCTATCCTACATATAAAAGATTGCCAATAATAATCCTTTGCTACTGACCAATCAATATTTGGGACATGGTAACATCTCTAGAAGAAGTGCATATGGAATAAGATCAATTATGAAAAAACTCAGAAGCCTCAAAAGTCAACTTTTGCAGAGTATCAGCAGGCCTTTTCAGACAGTGAAAATTCATGTGAAGTCCAGGTAAGATTCCCCCTTTCCTAAAACCCAGGTAGATTCACAAATTTCTCTAGGACCGTGATGGCGAATCTATGACATGCATGCCACAGGTGGTATACATAGCTACCTGTGCTATGTATACCACCATGTGAGCTCAGCTCGTAGTGCGCATGTGCACGCCGGCCAACTGATTTTTGGGCCTTCTTGGCCCACCAGAAGTAGGGAAACAGGGGGTTTCCTGACTCCGGAGGCCTTGGGGCGTGGGGATGGCCTGTTTTTCTCTCTCTCCAGCCTCCAGAGCCTTTCTAGGAGTCTGGGGAGGGCAAAAACAGCCTTCCCCACCTTCTATCACCTATGGTGGACTTGCGCAGAGACCAAAAAGTACTGGTCCAAAATCCGACACTGGCTCTGTGAAATAATGGGACAGGAGGTAGTCCTAGCTCCAGAACTTTTCCTCCTGGGCATAACTGAAAAGGCTTAAATAATAACAAAACCCAATTTATAATCCAGATCACAACCGCGGCTAGATTAGCCTTCGCAAAATGCTGGAAAAATAAACTTATACCCTCAGAAGAAACTCTAATAAATAAGATCCTAGAGTGCGCAGAAATGGCGAAACTGACGAGTGAGTTAAATAACGAGGACAACTCTAAATATTATGATGTATGGGGTATTTGGTATAATTGGTTGAAGAACAAGATAAAAACATGACTTTAGGATATGACCTGTTTGGCACATGAATTATAGTTATATTGTATAGAATAATGTATAGTTAAGGATGAAGCTTTTTTTTAACATTTGTTTCACTAAATTGTACAAACACTGTACCTCCGAAAGGAGATAGAGATTGTATATTTTCTTTTTGTTTTGGAAAATTCAATAAAGTATTTAAAAAAAAAAAAACAGCCTTCCCCACCCCTCACCCTAGGCTGTTTCTGGCCTCTAGAGTGCCTCTGGGGGGGTGGGGAAGGCCGTTTTCACCCTCCCCAGACTCCTAGAAAGGCTCTGGAGACTGGGGACAGCAAAAAAACAGGCCTACCGTGCCATCGCGTGCCAGGAGCAGGGAGAGCGAGGGGGGGTCATGCGCGCATGTGTAGAGGCAGGGCGCATAGAATTATGGGTGTGGACTAGCGTGCATGCGACACCACCACCCCTCTTGCTCCTGGCACACAATAGCAAAAAGTTAGCCATCACTAAAGGGTTGGACTAGAAGACCTCCAAGGTCCCTTCCAACTCTGTTATTCCATTCTATATAAAAGATTGTCAATAATAATCCTTTGCTACTGACCAGTCAATCTTTGGGACACGGTAACATGTCTAGAAGAAGTGCATATGGAATAAGATCAAATATGAGAAAACTCAGAAGCCTCAAAAGTCAACTTTTGCAGGGTATCAGAAGGCCTTTTCAAACAGTGAAGCACTTCAAATTCATGTGAAGTCCAGGCGAGATTCCCCCTTTCCTAAAACTCAGCTAGTTTCACAAATTTCCCTAGGAAATACTGTGGCTGATGGAGTTTCTTTCCATGCTGCCTAATCAGAGTTATGGGATCCCTCCACTGGCACATAAACAAGACTTGAAAATGGAATAGGAACATATCGGAAGAAAGACCAAGCCCAAATCGGAAACACTACAATTTCCACTTCTACTTCCCTTGTTAACTTTCTAATGGTCAGTTTATGTATCTCTCATGAGAATATCTCAGGATACCCTTGATCTTTTCCTGAAATTGATCTGAATTGATTGGGGGACCATGTCCCGTAGTGCAGAATGAAAGCTAGCATTGCTCCATGAAGGCCTCCGTAATGAAAACTTTTCATGAGCAAGTGTTAAGATCATTCCGTTCTAGATCTCCAAATGCTTCAGGAATTTCAGTTTTAATGTCTCGAGGAAAAGGATCATTTCTTTGCAGGAATTGTTGACCTCTGACTCCAGGCCTCTGTGGGCATTATCTGTCCTGATGCACCTGCTGGCAGTTCTCTTTCAGAAGCTTTACTGCCATGTCCGACCAACCTTCTGTCTATCTTCTGGGCCTATCCTGACTTTTGGAACTCAAGACTCACATCCGCAGACTAGTTTGGGGAAGAACCTCTCCTGCTCAGATCTGCTCAAAGGAGGCCATGTTTATCAAAAGACAACATCTCAAAGGTGTCCCCTCTCATCCTGGACTACACTTTGCAGGCTGCAGAGTCATCGCCTGAGGGATTAGAACACCTGGGGCATTGAACTTTGCAGAGAGCGCTTTTGTTTAAGTTTGTACTTTGCCCACGTTCTGCAGCCTTCTATAACTTCAGGAAGTGATATCAACTGTTCTGGTGACCAAATTTGCACTCGGAACGATAGTGTTTGTCCAATCGTCCAGGTGCCCAGGTTTTGCACGCAGAACAGTAGTGTTTGCCTTGAAGACAAGGACCGGTTGGTTCTTCATCTGGTCTGACTTGGTTTCCCCTTTGGTGGTGAGGGAAAAGAGACCATCCCTTCTCTACCCTTCTGCCCCCGAGTCTCCCTGCTCTTCTCTCTTAATCCTAGAAATCTAATCTTGCAAGGACAGCATCTCAAAGGTGTAAGGAGGGCCTCTCCCATCCTGGGCTACACTCTGCAGGCTGCAGAGAAGATTGCAAGACGAAAGCTTTGCTGCTCCCACGAATATCTTATAGGAGTATTCAGCCACAGAAACCATGTTGTAAAGCACAACCTCTAATTCCTTTCCTAAGATAATAACAATTCAACCAAGTCAGGATGAGAGTATTCAGAAAGAGGTCTATAAAAATGAAAGGAGAGTGTGTGGGATACGACAGTTGATGTCCTCCATAAGTCTAGACTGGCACACACCATTTCAGATATACACCGCAGCTCCAGCTTTCCAGGATGTTGAAGATCTGCTCAGCATCATCAAGTGGAGTTTTCTGGAGACTTCCAGTTGGCTCCGCAAGCTTTGAAGACGCTCTTTTACGAGCGCCCGATCCCCGGTTCCGTAAAAGCCCCAGAACAGCCGAAAAACAGCTGTCTGGAGGCTTGGAACCCTCTCCCCGGGCAAAGGGGAGAGAGAAGAGTTGACAGGCGGAGATAGAGCCCCCCAAGTGCGCTAGGAGAAATCCTGGGGCGCAAAGGGTGTGGGCTCCCTATTGAAGCCTGTCAAGCTGCTCCGGACCAGGGATGACTCCGCCAAAGCGGAGCTAGAAGCTGCAACCAAAATCTGCTGAAAATCAACGGGGGGACTTTTAACATCTTTACTTTGATCACAGGCAGAGCAGATCAGGAGAAAACAAAAAGGAAAACTTGCAAGTAACACTTTAACTCCGTTTTAAACTGCAGAAAATGGCACCTGAGGGCGGGAGGAGGAAACTACTAGGGAAAGTGCTTGTTAAGGCTTGTTAACGTTTGCAACAGTGATACAGCTACTGGATTACACCTTAAGAGAAAGTTTTAAAGTGGAAGCGGCCAGGAAGAGAATTTGGTACTGAGGAAAAGAATTTGGTACTGACTTTAACTAAAATCTTGTTTTTATACTGTGTGGAAAAGAGTTGAATTGTTGTCCTGATAGCTGGATGAATACAAAGTGGCTGAAATATTGCTGACAACAGGGCTGGTGAATCAGCAAATTCCCAAGCCGTGACTGTTCAGGCTTTTCAAGAACTTCTAGACTCTTTTACTTCTGCCCTGTTGGATACAATTGAAAGGGCTTTTTCAAAAAACAGTTTGGGAAAATATAAGCAGTTGTTAGAGGGACAGCAGGAAATCATTCAGAGGAATTTGTTTTTGGAAGATCAAGAGATGGTCAGGATTAAAAGACAGGCTGGCACAGTTGAAACAAAGGTTTTGGTGGACGTTTCCATTCAAATGACAGAAAAGCAACAAATAGTTTCTGTTATGTAAATAGGTTTGTTTGGTGGGAAGTTTGAAATAACTGAAAATCAGCTGATTGGCTGACCACCACAGCTGCAAGGTATATAAAGGGAGCTGGGTCCCTGGGTCAGTTGCTGGGTTCTCACTATATAATAAAGAGCTGTTGTCACTCACTACTCTGGCTTGCTGCATCCTCATTCACCCAACTTAACATTGGCGACGAAGGTGGGATTTTGAGGCCAGAAGCAGAGAAGAGCTGAAGCCACACTCAAGAGAAAAGAGCTGAGGCCACGTTCAGAGAGGAGACCGGAGACTGCACCCTGAATCCAGCCAGGCGAGCGAGCGGAGCACAGGAGAATCCCGAAACGATGTCTGCCTACACCCCGCCAGCGCCATTCGACCCCAAGGAAGAGAAGTGGGGATCCTACATGTCCCGGTTCGAGTGCTTCATGGCGGCGAACGACATGCAAGGGCTACCGGATGTGTGGAAGAAGGCCCTGTTCCTGAGCCACTGCGGACCACGGGTATTTGACACAGCCGAAGCCTTGTCAGAGCCAAATTCGGTCCACAACGTTTCCTGGTCAATGCTGCAGACCCTGCTGAAAGACCACTATGCCCCAACGCCATCGAAGTATGTCCAGCGGTACAATTTCCGGCAAAGGCTTCAGCAGGACAGCGAATCGATCAGCAAGTACGTCACTGCCCTGCGTAAGGCCGCAACCCAGTGCGAGTACCAAGACCTGGATGAAATGCTCCTAGAGCAACTAATCTGTGGAGTGAGGGATGGCTGGCTATAGAGAAGACTACTCGTGAGGTCAAACCTGACCCTACACATCGCCCTGGACGAAGCAAGAGCCCAAGAGTCATCTGTAAAAGCCGCTGAGAAACTGAAGGGCTCCCAGCTCAGCCAGACAGCGCAGAGGACGGCAACCGTGCACTGAGAAGCCGTAAACACCGAGAGCGAGGGGGAGTCCGAAGAGGAAGTCTACCGCACTGAGCAGTCCCGGACGGCCCGGAGGGAACCCAGAGATGGGTGCGCCAGCTGCGGAGGGCCCCATTCCCAACAAAACTGTAAGTTCAAAGGGGCCCCAACCCCTGCCGCCCCGACCAGAAGAATTCCCTCCCACGCTGAAACCCCAAAGCAGCCCTCCACTACAGAAGAAAACACCACCAACACAAGGGTCCCTCCCAGAAGGTGCAGCAAAGCAATTGACAGCCGCACCCACCACCGCTTGTAATGCAAACCAGATCCCAGGGGAGTACCAAGACTTTGCAGAGATATTCAGCGAGGCCGAGTGTGACATTCTGCCCCCCCCACCGCGAGACCGATTGTGCCATCGAGATTATCCCGGGAGCGAAACTACCCAAACCTAAAATGTATGCCATGACGCCCCGAGAAATGCAGGAAATGCGGGACTACATAGACAAAAACTTACAAAGGGGATTTATTGAGCCAGTAAAACCAAGGGTAGCGGCGCCGGTCATGTTTTAAAGAGAAAAAGGATGGCTCCATGAGACTGGTGGTCGACTTTCGAAGTATCAACGCTGTTTGCATACACAACTTGTACCCCTCCCCTTCATGAAAGACATGCTACCCACCTAGCTAAAGGGAAGATTTTCACCAAACTAGACCTTCGAGAAGCTTATTACCGAGTACGCATAAAAGCAGGAGATGAATGGAAAACAGCATTCAACTGCCCCCTGGGTAGTTTCCAGTTTAAAGTAATGCCTTTTGGATTGCAAGGAGCCCCGGCAGTGTTCATGCAGTTAATAAATGAAGTCTTACATGAACACCTTACAAAGGGGTCCTCGTCTACCTGGACGATATTCTTATCTACACGGAGACCATAGACGAACATATACCCCTCGTCCGCCAAGTACTGAAAAAACTGCTACGGGCAAACCTATATGTCAAACTGTCAAAATGCGATTTCCACCAATCATGGCTAGACTACCCTGGGCTACCGAGTATCAAACGAGGGGATAGAGATGGACCCAGCCAAGGTCCAATCAGTTCTACAATGGCAGCCCCCTCGCACCCGCAGACAACTGCAAAGTTTTCTAGGCTTTGCTAATTTCTACAGACAATTCATCCCCTCATTCGCGAAGATTGCCAAACCTTTGATGGACCTCCTAAAGACAGGAAGCCCAGTGATGAAACCTCGCCCGGACAACCCCTACAGTGGGACCTGACCTGCCAACAGGCATTCGAGACACTAAAAGGACTGTTCGCGAAAGAACCTGTCTTAAAACACCCGGATCCGGAACAGCCTTTTGTCATCCAAGCAGACGCAAGTAATGTGGCAGTAGGAGCCATGTTACTCCAAAAGAACAACCAAGGTGATCTACAACCCTGCGCCTACACCTCCCGCAAACTCACCGATACGGAGAGGCGATGGGCGGCGTGGGAGAAGGAAGTGTTTGCAGTAAGATGGGCCTTGTTGACCTGGCGGCACCTACTAGAGGGAGGCCAGAAACCATTTGAAGTCTGGACTGATCATAAAAACCTAGAGGCCCTAAAAACCCCACGAAAACTGTCGCCCAGGCAAGTGCGGTGGGCACAATACTTCAATCGTTTCAATTTCAAGTTTAAGCACATCCCAGAAGGGAGAAATTTCCTGGCTGACGCCCTCTCCCGGATGCCCCAATACAACAGTGAGCGGGAGCAGGTAGTGAATGCCATCATCCCCTCCACCCAAGCTGCGGCCCAAGAGATCACCAGGCGGCAACAACATGACCAGCAAGGCCAACTTGCAAGTGACTTAACTGCAAAATTAAAAAATGAACGCTGACAGACCCCTGGTATCGGACAATCAACATCTCTTGACAAAAAGAGATGAACTAGCATGGAGGGGGACAAAACTTTATGTCCCACAGAGTTTACGCATCCTGATTCTCAAGAGGAGCCACGACGTTAAACCAGCGGGACACTTCGGGTTCCTAAAGACTCTGCACCTAGTACGAAGGCAGTTCTGGTGGCCCCCACATGAGAAAGGACGTAGACAGTTATGTAAAAAGCTGCACCATTTGTGCCACGATGAAGACAAGACCAGGGTGCCCACCTGGACTGTTGCAACCAGTAGTTGAGCCAACAAGACCATGGGAGGAGATTGCAATGGACTTTATAGTAGACCTACCGAGGAGCAGTGGAAATACAGTGATCTGGACTGTAATAGACTTATTCTCCAAACAGGCACACTTCTTCATTCCTTGTAGTGGACTGCCTTCAGCCCGTCAGTTATCCAAACTGTTCCTGAAACACATTTACCGCCTACATGGAGTCCCCAGGAAAATCATCTCCGACAGAGGGGTCCAGTTCACAGCAAAGTTCTGGAGGGAGTTTCTACGATCCATAGGTTCATCCCAAGGACTCAGCTCAGCATTTCACCCGAGCACCAATGGGGGGGCAGAAAGACTGAACGCTATGATTGAACAGTATTTAAGATGCTACGTCGACTACCAGCAGTCCAATTGGGCAGACCTCCTATCTTTTGCGGAGGTTGCATATAATAATGCTGTCCACAGCAGCACGGGGCTAACCCCGTTCAAAATAGTGAGTGGCATGGATTTTGTCCCCATGCCAGAGTACCCGAGGGAGCCCCCTTCCTCAGTCAGTTTGACCGACTGGATGGCACTGTTGAGAGAAACTTGGGAGAATGTTAAGAGGGTGCTGGCAAAGGCGGCTCAATCTTATAAGGAACAAGCAGACAAGCACCGAACTCCCCAAAGACCATTTCAGTTGGGAGAGAAAGTTTACCTTTCCACCAAATACTTGAGACTTAGACTCCCGAGCAAGAAATTGGGCCCAAAATTTATAGGACCATTTCCTATAATAAAAATAATCAACCCCGTTACAGTGCAATTGCAGTTGCCACGGCTTTTGAGGAAAATTCACCCCATTTTTCACAGTAGCCTTCTAAAACCTGTAGTGGGGTCTACTTTAAGGCCAACACCACGTGAACCCCCTGGGCCCCTGGTTGTTGGGGGCCAAACGCACTACAAAGTGCAGCGGATTCTTGATTCAAGATGGCACAGGGGGAGCCTCCAGTACTTGATTAAATGGAAGGGCTACCCATTGTCAGAGGCTTCCTGGGTGAAGAGCGCAAACATCCAAGCTGACCGCCTTATAGAAAAATTCCATGCAGACCACCCGGGAAAGCCAGGAGGGGGGGTGCGCAGCCGAGGAGGGGTTAATGATACTCATTGTGTTTTCCCTTTGGGATAGGTTAAGTCGCAGAAGTGAAGGGAGAGGGGCCAGATGTCAGCGTTCCAAATTAGGCTCTCTTCCAGCGCTGACATGAACGAAATGAAGCAGAGAGCAGAAGCGTTGATTTATTGCTGAGATGAACTTTTATCTAGTTTTCTGCATGCAACAGATAGGGTTACCTGGGTAATGGAGGGTGGGGGCCACATTCCTGTGAAAAGAACGTGCCGGGACGTAGAGATGGATCTGCATGATGGCCAATGGGACATTGGGGTTGGAGAGCAGAAGAGGAGGGGGTTGGAATGAGGGACCAGTTTGGATGCAACTTGAATCAGGAATGTCGGATTTTTCTATTCTTAAATAAAAGTGATTCATTAGAGACTTTGCGTTTGAGAATGAAGTTTATTTAAGATAGCACCAAAGCCTGACAAATGCACAATTAATAAGGCCCTGCAGCAGAGCGCCTATCCGGTGCCCATCGTCCACCACCTACTGCATTCCCTGGGTCCCGGCAAGATCTTCGCAAAACTCGATCTTACGCAGGCGTACCAGCAACTGCCGGTAGATGGCGCTACCGCGGAAGCACAGACTATCGTAAACCACAGAGGGGCTTTCAAGTGCACTCCGCCTGCAGTTTGGAGTAAGCATAGCCCCCAGACTTTTTCAAAGCACCATGGAGCGGTTACTACAGGGAATCCCCGGGGTGGTCCCCTATTTCGACCACGTGCTCATTACCGCCGACAATGAGCAACAGCTAGGGGAAAGGCTGAGGAAGGTCCTAAGGAAATTCAGGACGCGGGACTCAGAGTAAAAAGAAACAAATGCATGATCGCAGTCCCCTCAGTCGAATTCCTAGGATACAGGGTAGATGGCACCGGCATACACCCCACAGAGAGCAAGATCAGGGCAATCAAAGAAGCACCCACCCCCAAGATAAAGCGGAATTACAGGCCTTCCTGGGGCTATTAAATTTTTACGCCATCTTCCTTAAAGACAAGGCGACAGTGGCTGAACCCCTACACAGACTATTAGCCAAAAAATCCACTTGGAAATGGGGGAAGGCCGAAGACAGGGCATTCGCCGGCATTAAAAAACTGCTATCAGCTGAGAGTTTCCTAATCCAGTACAATGCAATGCTTCCCCTTGTTCTAGCTTGTGACGCGTCTCCGTTTGGGGTGGGAGCCGTCCTGAGCCATAGACTCCTGAATGGACTGGAGGCGCCCATCGCCTACTACTCCCGAACTCTGTCAAGTGCCGAGAGGAATTATAGTCAGCTCGACAAGGAGGCCCTCGCCGCCATTTCGGGAGTGAAAAAATTCCACGAATACTTGTTCGGGAGAGACTTTGACCTAATCACTGACCATCGACTGCTCCTGGGCCTCCTCGCGGGAGACCGAACAACACCGGCAGCCCTATCGCCCAGGATGACAAGCTGGGCCATCTTCCTCACAGCATATTCCTATCGCCTGGTACACCGACCAGGGCGGACATGGGCAACGCAGATGCACTCAGCCGATGCCCACTACCCAACAACCTAGAGGACCCCACACCCGGCATCCCCATCTTGCTGATAGACGTATTGGACTCGGGACCCATAACATCAGCTGAGGTTGCGAGAGCCTCAACCAAAGACCACATAATCCGGACAGTCACAAGTTGGGTCATGAGGGGGTGGCCGGAAAAGATTGAGAGCGGGGAATTTAAACAGTTCGCGGGAAAACGGGACGAACTAACAATGCAAGGGGGTTGTTTACTATGGGGCGATTGGGTTGTTATTCCTTTGCGCCTAAGAGAAAAAGTATTAACACTATTGTATGAGGGGCACCCTGGGATTGTACGTATGAAGGGGCTAGCCAGGAGCTACGTCTGGTGGCCCAATATGGATGCAGACATTACCGAGTGGGTGGGGAGATGCCAGCCCTGCCAGGAGTCCAGATCAGATCCGCCAACAGCGCCCGTGAGGGAGTGGGAAAGACCCCAGGGACCCTGGTCCAGGATCCAATAGATTTTGCTGGCCCGTTTCCCGGACAGACCTTCATGGTCGTAGTAGATGCGTTTTCCAAGTGTCTGGAGATTAAGCTAATGAAGGCCACTAACACCGACGCAACCATCAGGGAGCTCAGGCAGTTATTCGCCACCCATGGATTACCGGACATCCTAGTGTCAGACAATGGGCCACAATTCACCGCGACGCAATTCGAGGGGTACTTAGCAGAACTAGGGATCAGATATGTCCTTTCGGCCCCATTTCATCCGGCTAGTAATGGTCAGACTGAAAGATTTGTGAGGTCAGCAAAGGAGGCCCTCTCACGGTTAAGCCCCGGGGACTGGCAGGAAAGGGTAGACAAATTCCTAACAGCACAGCACTCCACACCCTGCACAGCCACAGGCCGAAGTCCGGCGGAGCTATTAATGGGGCGGAAACTGCGAGGGGTACTAGACAGACTCAACCCCAACTACTCCCCAGAAGCATTCAAGGTGGGGGAGAGGAAGCTCAGAGAGTTCACCATAGGAACACCGGTCCATGCCAGGAACTACGGGAAGGGCCCACTCTGGGAGGCAGGAACCATTGCAGAAATCACGGGGCCCAAATCATACAGGGTAGACATGGGGGACGGGAGAGTTTGGCGCAGGCACATTGACCAACTGAGGAAACGAGTAACCGCAGACACCGAGGACAGATTCGATGAGCCGATCCCTGACCCTGACTACCAACCAGAAACACAAACTACAAGCCCGGGCAGAGCGGAGGACTTAGCTGAGGATTCTGGTATCCAGCGCTGCCCATCGAGGAGGTCCAGGCTGCCGGGGAGGTCGCCGCCCACAAAGAAGTCTCCGAGGTTCCATTGGCGGAGCAGGGAGAAACAGAGAGTCCCTCCGACCTGCTCGACGCCGCCCCTCCGACTGAACTGCGCAGGTCAACGAGGATCCGTACACGCCCTAGTCACCTGAGAGACTTTGTATGCAAATAACACCCTAAGTGACTTCTGGGAGGGGAGGAGTGTTATGTAAATAGGTTTGTTTGGCGGGAAGTTTGAAATAACTGACCATCAGCTGATTGGCTGACCACCACAGCTGCAAGGTATATAAAGGAGCTGGCTCCCTGGGTCAGTTGCTGGGTTCTCACTATATAATAAAGAGCTGTTGTCACTCACTACTCTGGCTTGCTGCGTCCTCATTCACCCAATTTAACAGTTTCTTTATTGCAAGCTGACAATCTTTATGGCAACAAATTTTGGCTATATGGACAAAGAAATGGACTGAATGATTATACAAGCAAGAAGAGACGAAATGGGGATTTCAAGTTAGAAAACGTGACCTCAAGAAGAGAGCGAGTATTTCAGAAACATCAACCTCAAATCACCATTTTAAAAGTTTCAAAAATAAAATTGGGGGGGTAGTTGAAAGAATTTATAAAAAAAAGGATTGGAAAAAGTATAGAAAGAAGAGAAGAACAGAAGATTAAGAAAGATACCTTCCTGTGGATTTTGAAATTGGCATCGGGCAAATATGTGTTTTAATGGTATTAAGAGATTTTTAAAATGTTTAACATAAGATTATATTATTTCAAAAGATATATGAGATAAATTGTATAAGCTTTTAAGATGCCTAACCCTTTGAAGTGAAGAGGATTAATGTTAAATTCAGAATTTTATTGCAAAATGATAATTAGTTTTGGATAGTAAAAGGGCTGCTCTCTAAAAAGTTAGAGGTATTAAGATGGTTAATTGAAAATTTGAAAGACATCCTCCTGTAGATTTTGAAATTTATATTTGGTAAATAAGTGTTTTAAAGGTATTAAGAGATTTTTAAAATGTTTAACATAAGACTATATTATTTTAAAAGATATATGAGATAAAATGTGTAAGATTTTAAGATGAAAAATTTTTCTTTTTTTTTTCTTTGAAGGAAAGAGGACTAATGTTAAAGAATTTCACTAGGGAGTAATGTTCAAAAAGAATGATGTTCGAGGGTATAGAAATGGAATTTATTCATGATTTTTACTGTTTGTAAGACTGCTAAAGTATCGGATTATACATCAAGAAAAAGTTTTTTTATAAGTAGGAAGAATGAATTTAATTTAATTGGTTTTGAGAATTTATAAAAGGGAGGTTGATGAATTGGAGCAAAGGGAGTTAAAGAACATGTGGGAGTTTTGAACTTTATAATTAGTTAGTTTATTTTAGCATATGTTTGTTAGATGCTATACCCTGTTTTTGCTCTGAGAAGTCAGGGGGGTGGGGAGGGTGGGATAAGGGATGGGGGGAGGAAAGTGGTGAATAGAGAAATGTTGTAGAGAAGAAAGTATCTACGAGTAGAATATAGGAGTTGCTCAGACACTAAAGGAGGAAAATATTTCACAGCAAAGAAGTTAGAAAGGAGAGAGGAGGAGGGGGTAGGAAGAGGAAAGGGAGGGTGAGCAATGGAAGAAAGGAGAGGAGGAAGGGAAGGGAAGGGGACAGGAGTAGGAGTAAAGGCGAGAAGGGGGAAAAGAAGAGAGAAGTGGGGGAAAGGAAAAGAAAGTAGGATGAGGTGGGAGAGGAGGCAGGAGAAAGTAGGAGAGAAGAGGAGGGAGGGAAGGGAAAGAAAGGAGGAGAAGAAGAAGGTTTGTTGTGGAATGAGGGGAGAAAGAGAAGAAGAGCAACTCCGAATGTAATTAAAATGTCTTATTTTAATGCTTTCTTTAAGGGAAACATGCATATGTATAAGAAAATGTACAATTTCTATTATGTGGGGAAGGGGAAAGGGTGGGGGGAGAAAATTGTTTGTATTTCTTATAAAGTGCTCCATGGCGCTCCTTTAAAGTGCTCCATGGCATTGGACCCGGGTACCTCCGAGACCGTCTTCTGCCACCAGTAGCCTCCCACCGACCAGTTCGTTCCCACAGAGAGGGTCTCCTCAGGGTGCCATCAGCCAAGTTATGTCGGCTGGCGACGCCCAGGGGGAGGGCCTTCTCTGTGGGAGCCCCAGCCCTGTGGAATGAACTGCCCCCGGAAATTCGTAAGATCTCCGACCTCCGGGTGTTTCGCTGCGCATTGAAGACCCTGTTGTTCCGCCAGGCCGGACTATCAACACAATAGTTTTAAATTGGGGTATTTAAATTTATTGGGGTTTTAAATTTGAGCCACTTATTTAATTATTTTAAATTTTATATCATTGTTTTGTCTGTGTTTTTAAATAGCCTGTACACCGCCCTGAGTCCTTCGGGAGAAGGGCGGTATAGAAATAAAATTATTATTATTATTATTATTATTATTATTATTATTATTATTATTATTATTATTATTATTATTATTATTATTATTATTATTATTATTATTATTAAACTTTTCAATAAAAAAAAGTGGAGTTTTCTGAATATGGGTGTGATGTGGGAGAAGAAGGGAAGACTGTTGAGGTCCCTGTCCAGAGAGGACCTTCATCCATCAACATGCCTTTGAAGAGTATCCAGAAGTATCAGCTACTGTGGAATGTGGGGACACAAGCAATCATGTGTGCCCCTCAAATGACACACTCCACCCCTCCAATCCACAAGGTGCATTGGTTACGAGTTTGCTTTCGGGGGCAAGGTAGTTTTTATTACCTTGAAAGCCTTTCCTGGCATGGAGTTTGTGTTATTTGTGGGACTGCTTCTTCCCAATTAAATCTCCCCCTCCCAGCAGATCCAGCAGAAGAGGCCTGTTGTGGGTCCCGTCTGCTAAGGAGCTACATCTGGTGGGAACCCAGGAGACTGGACTTTTCTGCCATGATGCCAACATAAATGGAACATCACCACCACTGAAGTAAGATTGGCTCTATCCCTCTTCTTCATATGATTGCATTATGGTGGTTTTGCCACTCAGAGAGATAGTTTGTAAGAGGACTGAAGGAGCTTTCAGTTGCCAAGCTAAGACTCAGGACAATCAAAGGCAATTCAGACAGAGTTTGGTTCTCTGCACCTGGAGGAGCCCCTCTCTATGGGAGCGTACCGGCCGGTGGGAGGCTACTGGTGGCAGCAGGCGGTCCCATAAATAACCAGGTCCTAACCCATGGAGCGCTCTAAAGGTGGTAACCAAGACCTTGAAGCACACACGGAAGACCACCGGGAGCCAGTACAGCTCGTGCAGGAGAGGTGTTACATGGGAGTGCTATGTCGCTCCCATAACCACCCGCGCGGTTGCACTCTGCAGCAGTTGGAGCCTCTGGGTGCTCCTCAAGGGGAGCCCCACGTAGAGGGTGTTGCAGTAGTCCAGGCGGGAAGTGACGAGGGCATGAGTGATCGTGTGTAACGAGTCCTGATCCAGAAAGGGACGCAACTGGTGAATCAGGCGAACCTGAAGGTATAATGTGTGCCCTCCAGTGTTGTTACCAGTTCACCCTGGTTCGATTGTGAACGGGTAGCGCTGGGATTTGAAACCCACTACTGGTGCCCTCTCCCATCCTGTGCTACACTTTGCTAGCTACAGAGACGATTGCAAGATGAAAGTTTGGCTGCTCTCACCTGAATATCTTTTAGGAGTATTTAAGGAACACAAACTATGTAGCAAACCTACAAAGGAAGCTCTATTTCTTTTGCTAAGTTAATAATCGTCGAACCAAGTCTGCAAGAAGGTATTCAGAAGGAGAGCTCTAAAAATGAAAGGACAGTCTGGGGGATATGAAGGTTGGGGTTCTCCTTAATTCTAGACTGGCACAAACCATTTGAAACATACAAATCAGCCCTGGATTTCCAGGATCTTGAAGATCAGTTCAGAACCATCAGATGGATTTTTTCAGAATATGGGTGTGATGTAGGAGGTGGAGAACGGTGAAGTGCCTGGTTCTGGGAGAACTTTGATCCATCACCATGCCTTGGAAGAGCATCCAGAAGTATCAGCTAATGTGGAATGTGGGGGTTGCAAGATATCATGTGTTACCCTAAAATGGCACAATGTACCCCTCTGATCTACAAGGTGCATTGGCTGATAACCCTCCCCAGTGGCTTCACCCAGATCATCAAAAAAAGAGGGACAACCTGGTGGCTCCCACTTCCTGGTGATTTGGAGGTCCTTCAAGCCCTAACCTTCTCCCAGGCATTGGGCAGGGGTGACTCGATCCCCTTAGGCACTTGATCCCCAACTATGACACGGTTATGTTGTGAACAAGGTACTGTTGTTCTTGCAATGTGTATTTATTGTTCTCTTTCTATGCTATGTGGTGCCCATACAGAGTTGAACAGGAGCCAGGATGTCTCTAAATCAAATTAAATGATTTTTTTTAAGAAGAAGAATTCCCACTCAGCTCCAATGCCCACCTAGGTGATCTCTGGTGTTATCGCCAAAACCTGAACCCAGGACTGAGAGAGCTTGAGAACAGCCTTCAGAGTCAACTGTTGAATCAAGATGTTTCTTCTTTCAGGTGGGCGTGGTGGAGAAGGGGCCTGCCATCCTTCACCCCAAATCCCCCTCCTCTCTTTCAAGGCATCTTCCTCTTCCTCTCAGTTTGCCCCAGAGAGTAGAAAGGGAGGGAAGGGGCAGGGTTGGACTCTGAGGTTTCACTGAGGAAAGACTCCGTTGTGGGTTTCTCGTCTTTCTTTGCCCTGTGTGAATGTAAGGTTATAACCCCGTTAGGCAATCCAAGCCATGATTCAACAGGGATTGGACCTATTCCTGCTCACCCCAGCATCACTGCCTGCTGGATCCCGGAGGAAGACTCGCTAACTGTGGGTTTTGTGAAAGGAATGTTCAGTTTTGAGGGGGAAATTAATAAATCAAAACACTTGAATTGAATGCTGATGTTTATTTGACTCTCAAACTACAGAACTAGCAGAAGGAAACTTAGAGAACAAGAGAAAAGGGAAGGATGATGAGGTGTCAAAGACAGCAGGGGGGAAGGGGATTATGGACCATCTGGTGGTAAAGGCCAGGAGCATAAATTTTCAAGGATGGCCCATGATGGATGAGAGCAAAACTCAAGGAATTTAGCCCCTTGTAGAACTGCTAGTTGCACTTGTCTTTTGTGCCTCACGTAACTTTCTCATTTTCTCCTGGAACAGGGCAGCCACATCCCCTGACAATTTGAATTCCTGTGAAGGAAGCACAAAGCAGAATGATTATTTTTTTAAAAATACCAAAGAACAGACCTGTGGCTGTTGCTGAACAAAACGGTAAACCCACTTTTAACACATGCATGGATTCCCTCCCAATAGGAAGGCTGGTTTCCTTTCTCCTCTAATCAGTACTCAGGAGTCAATGAATAAAGAAGAGATTTCTGGGAAAGTCCCACGTTTTGACATGACTCAGGGGCAATTCCACCTTTCCTGGAAGTTTCATGGCTTCATCCATTTTCCCTCAATTCCAGAAGAAACTTTCAGCTCTCCCAGCATTTCCCTCCCCCCTTCTCTAAGGAAGGTTTCCCCCTCCAGTCTGGGCTGCTTCTGGGATAGACGGGGCTCCCCAGTGCAAGCCCCCCTTTCCTTGCATTCCTTAGAGTGTCCGGCAACAGGCCATGACCACAAGGGAACCCAGGAAGGGCACAGACAGGTGCTACGTGGCCACCAACTCTCAGGTGCATTTGGGAGCTCTAGTTTGGGTTCAAGAAGAAAAGCTGTGAGAAAAGATAAGAACTGTGCTTGACCAATAAACCTTCCTTAATTGTCTTTTTATAGCATAGGTTCTCCCCTTCTGCACACTCTTCATTCCCCAAACAGAGAATTCCAGTGCCTGAGCGACATATCCGGGTATCTCCTAGATGAGAGAAATAAAACATAGAAATCTTATTTGGATATTTATTTTTCCGATCTTGCAATCTTATTATTTATTAGATGATAGATCATTTAATACTACGGTCAGCTGTGCAAATTTCCATACAAAAATCAAATGGTCTAGGAATTAGGAGAGAAGGCTAAGAAAAGGAAACATTTTTCATCTCACTCCCAGAAGTAATTTATTTTTAATTAGTTAGTTAATTAGTTTGTCAAACATGAACAAGATAACAGGTCTAAGTATAAACACGGACATGGAAAAAGGAAATGAGTATAAATAAATGGGGACAGTAGGACAGGGATGTTAGGGATGCTGGTGCACCCCCTTTACAAACCTCTTAGGAATGGGGTGAGGTCGACAGTGGACAGTTTAAGGTTGAAGCTGTGGGGGGTTTGAGGATGTAACAACAGAGTAAAGCATTCCAGGCATTGACCACTCTGTTGCTGAAGTCATATTTTCTGCAATTGAGTTTGGAGCGGTTTACCTTGAGTTTGTATCTATTGTTTGCCCGTGTATTATTAAGGTTGAAGCTGGAGTAGTCATTGACAGGTAGGACGTGGTAGCAGACAATTTTGTGTACTATGCTTAAGTCAGACCGAAGGTGCCGTAGTTCTAAGCTGTCTAAGCCCAAAATTTTGAGCCTGGTGGCGTAAGAATCCACCTGCCTCTGGACCCACTCAATTGTATTAATGTCTGATAAACAGTGTGGATTCCAGGCAGATGAGCTGTATTCGAGAATTGGTCAGGCAAAATGTGCCATGGCAGAATTCACTACACAAAGGAGCCTCTCCTTTCAGAGGCAGTCTACCCCGGAATGCCAGCCTGGAACAGCCACTGTCTCAGCTATGGGCTTCTCTCCAAACGGACACCTCCTCTTCTCCCCCAAAGGCTCCCATGGACCCTCCTTATGGAGTGCAGAACAGGGAGAAAGTCCCACCACCAGAACGGAGCACAACTGCCTCAAATATCATACCTCCCACTGCCTCCCCCCTCCTTTTTTTTTTTTTTGTTTGATTGTCACCTAAGATCAAAGTTTGGTGGCCCTACCTGGCTCCAGGAACATGAATGCCACCACCACCAAGGACAGCAGCAGAGTTTTCATCTTGCAATCTTCTCTTCAGCCTGCAAAGTGTAGCCCAGGATAGAAGCAGGCACTTATTTATACCCCTCTGAGATGGGGGGCTGGATATCTAGGATTAAGAGAGAAGAACAGGGAGGTTCAGGAGAAAAGGGAAGGGCTGGGAGTGTGGCCTTTTTGCCCCCAACACCAAAATGGAAGCCAGATCAGATCATGTGAAGAACCAACCAGTCTCTGTCTTCAAGGCAAACTCTACCGTTCCGGGTGCAAAACCTGGGCACATGGACAATTGGCATCTCTTCCTGTATTTATACAAGATTATACAATCCTTACATAGTGCAAAATTAAACAAAATATCTCTCTGCAAAGTACAGCTCCTTCCTATTTTTTATTCGTACTTCAGTTAAGTAAGCGGGCAGCTTCTCTGAAGCTTCTAACCTCTCAGGTTGCAACCATGGATCTGGCTTTATTCAAGAAACATGGCTTCCTTTGAGCAGATCTGAGCATGACTGCTTCTCTCTAAAAGTGGCCAGTGGACTAAAGGATTCACAAGATCCAAAAGTCAGGATAGACAAGGATGATGGATAGAGGGTTGGTCAGACATGGCAATAGGGTTTCTGGTACAAAACCTCCAGCAGGTGTAACAGCAGGACAGATGATTCCAAGGGATGCCTTCAGTCATAGATCAACAATTCCTGCAAAGAAAAGCTCTTCTTACTGATGACTTTAAAACCAGAAATTCCTCAAACCTGTGAGCATTCTGGACAGAATCATCTTGTCACCCATAAAATCCCTTTGTCCTTGTTCATAAAAAAGATCTTAGTGTATTTTTGGGTTTGAAGGGTGCACCTATGCTATGTTGGCTGAAGATCCTCCTGAGTTTTTCCAATACGTCTGCAACGTATGAAATGACAACATTGCTTCATTTATTTTTCTCCTTTTACTCAAGATATTAAAACCACAAACTGACCTACAGTGCAATCTCAAATTTCTGTCCTGTTTTGATATTTTATCAACCTTCAAGGATGGCCTTAATGGTGATTTCCTAAATTGAGGTTCTTGGCTGAAACGTTGGGCAGGTAGTAGGCCAGAGAACGTCCTGCTCCAACTGTTTCTTTGAGCTTGGGGTATCCCTGGAGATGTTTCCTTTCCACCCCAGATAACAATGTCCATGCAGTCTTCAATTCCATCCACAGAAATAATATTAGCCATTCTCATAGCAAACATTCTACAGGAAAACAATCTTTTTTTTTTATTGCAAAAGTTTTACAATTACATTTTCACCCCTTTCCCCCCCCACCCCACCCCAAACTTCCCAACCTCCCTAACCCTCCCCTCCCCCCAGACTTCCCTATAATATACTCATAACTCGTAAAAAAAAAAAACCTTAATATGACACTTATGTATAAACTTGAACCCCTCCCTCCCCTGTATAATTTTTCTTTTTACCTCATTACATTAAAATATTTCTAAAACATTATTTTCAAGTAAAGGCTATTTGATACTTTCTAGTTTGATATTTGTTCTGAACATATTCTATCCATCTTTTCCATTCCCATTCATAAGTCTCTTGTGAACAATCTTTTAAGTATGCTGAGATCTTCGCCATCTCTGCAAAACTGGCCATCTTCAAAGTCCATTCCTCAATAGTGGGCAAAGCTTCATTTTTCCAGTATTTACCTATCAACAATCTTGCTGCTGTTATCATATACAGTATCAGTTTTGTTTCACCCGATGTAAAACCCTTAACTATACCCAATAAAAACAATTGTGGAGAGAATTGAATTTTTTTCTTCAACACATTCTGCATGACCCACCACATTTTTATCCAAAAAGCCTTAACTTTCCTACAGGTCCACCAAACATGATAATACGTAGCATCCAAACATTCACATCTCCAACATTTTGGCTGAACATTAGGGTACATACATGACAACTTTTTGGGATCTAAATGCCATCTATAAAACATTTTATAGAAATTTTCCCTCAGGTTCTGCGACTGTGTAAATTTAACATTCTGAACCCAAATTTTTTCCCATGTTTCCAACATCACTGGTTCTTCAAAATTTTGTGCCCACTTAATCATACAATCTTTAACTAATTCAGTTTCTGAATCCCTTTCTAGCAAAACATTATAAAGCCTTTTGATATGCATTGGACCTTTCTCTTTTATATGTCTAACCAATTCTTCCTCATGCAACATAATACCAGTTTTTTGGTCCTCTTTCCATCTCAATTGTAATTGATTATATTGTAACCAAGTTAAATTAATCCCTTCGTCCAACAGCGTCTGCAATGTCTTCAGCTGCCATCTGCCCGCATCTGTAAAAAGAACCTCTTTGTATAAAAACCCCCCGAGTGACATTATATTTGTATTCCACAAGGTATGACCAAGATCCAGCCATAGCGGTATTTTATAATCCCATTTGAGTCGGTGCTTCTTCCAAACTCTCATCAAAGAGTCTCTAAGTATATGACTTTTAAATACTTTATCAACTTTGTCATCATAAAATAAGTAAGCATGCCATCCAAATTCAAGATCAAAACTTTCTGCATTCAATATTCCAACCTTTTTACTTCCAAACCAATCACTTGTTAAAGTTAAAGCTGCTGCATCATAATATAGCTGTAGGTTTGGAAGTTTAAGACCTCCTCTTTCTGGAACATCTTGCATAATTTTCAATTTCACTCTCGGCTTCTTCTCGTTCCAGACGAACTTATTCACTCCAGTTTGCCAAACTTTCAATTGTTTATCACTTTTAAGCACCGGAATCATTTGAAACAAAAAAAGAAATCTTGGCAAAATATTCATCTTAACTGCTGCTATTCTTCCAAGTAGAGACAGCTGCAGTTTTTTCCAAGTCTCCATATCTTTCTGCACGTCTCGCCACAACACCTCATAGTTATTTTGAAACAATTTCATGTTTGATTCTGCAACCTGAACTCCTAGATATTTTACCTTAGGTACAGTCTCAAAACCTGCCCTCCTTTCAAGCTCATGTTTACGATCTTGTGTCATGTTTTTAGCTATCATTTTAGTCTTTTTTGGATTCAGTCTAAAACCTGAAACTTTACCATAGTCTTGTATAATGTCCTTCATCAAGATTATTGATTCCATTGGTTGTGATAGGGTAACAACCAGATCATCTGCAAATGCCTTTATTGTAATCCTCTTCCCTAATCATTATACCTTTCAAGATATTAGAGTCCCGTATTGTATTTAGCAAGACTTCTAGTGTTAAAATAAATAAAAGTGGGGACAACGGACATCCCTGTCTTGTTCCTTTTTCAATTTTAAACTCTGTTGTCAAACTTCCATTAATAATGATCTGTGCCTTTTGCTCTTGATAAATTGCGGAAAACAATCTTGATCAGAAGGGATGCGATCCTTCTACCCTGATCTATAGATTGGAAGTGTGGAAGTCCTGTGCTTTAGTACATAGAACAGAGAAAGATGAATTCTGGGATGCCAACCTATCTGAAATTGTATAGAGTCTCCTGCTTGAGGAGGGGGCTGGACCACAAGTCCTCCAATGTCCCTTCCAACATTATTCTGATTGATTGATTGATTGATTGATTGATTGATTCCTTTTGAAATAGTGGTAGACCATGTGGAGTATCAGAAAAGGGGCAATGATTCAAGCCCACCATGGTTCACTTACATAAAGACAAGCTAGTAAAGAATGGCAACCATTTTCACAAAGTTGTGATGGGACCCCGGCAAAGGACATAGGAGAGGCAATCTGATTGGTAAAAGAATTATTTGATGGCTCATCTGTGAAATCTAATTCAGTAGGTCAATTGATTGACACTGAAACCATCCTCTGCTTTTGGACCAATCAAACTGCGCCATGGCCAACTCATCATGGCCAACTCTCCGTAGCCAAATGTCCCTGGGACAATTCACCAAGAGACAGGAGTTACACTAATCGAAGAAATGGTGGAATAGAATTATTAAAGAAAGGATGTAACTGGAGCGACAAAATGAAATGTGAATGACAAAAATTAAAGTAATTTTTAAATGATTTTAAATAATTAAAGTGAATTGTTGAATTGTCCTGCAGTGAGTTGTTCCATGGTGAGTTGGCCATGATGAGTGGGCCATGGTGCAGTTTGGTTTGTCCAAAAGCTGTGAATTGGCCGTGGCACTTTGTCCCATTCCGAGCTAAAATACGCTGTGAAATTTTCCATTGAAGCAATAGAGAGATGCCACTTCTCTGTTCTTCTCAGTTATGCCTCTGGGCATAGCACAGTTGCATAAAGGAAGTGAAAGGTTTTTGCTCACGGTACATTTAATCCGTTGAGAAAAGTACACATCTCTCTTAAGCTGAGTTATACTTGGAGGTATATCCAGAAAGAGACTGAAAATACTACTTCGAAGGTCTTGCAAATTGCATCAGTTTTCAAGCTAAGGTTTGAATGGATAATTGTTTTGTGCTGGACCATCTAATAACAAAGTTTAAGTCTTGGAAAAAATCCCTGTATGTGGCATTCATAGATTTGAAGGCAGCCTTCGACACAATTGATAGAAAAATTTTATGGGATAAATTAGAGGCCATGGGAATAGAAAAGAAATTGTTATATTTAATTCGACTGTTATACACGGATACCCAAGTAAGAGTTCGAGTGAATAGGTCAGGATTGGTAACAAATGCAATCCTACTAAAAAAGGGCGTCAGACAAGGTTGCATTTTAGCCCCAACACTTTTTAACCTATACTTAAATGACCTCCCAAAATGTCTGGAAGATACATCACTCCATGGGCCTAGTATAGGAACAAGACAGGTCAATTGCTTGTTATATGCCGATGATATAATTTTGTTGTCGGCCTCACAGGTGGGGCTACGAAGGTCACTTGGGAGGTTGGCAGCATATTGTATAAAAAAATCGCCTGACAATTAATATAGAGAAATCAAAGGTAATGATATTTAGCAGGCAACAAAATATAAGGGTTTTAAATGATAGAAGAATAGAACAAGTTCAGTCATTTACCTATTTAGGGCTAGAATTTCAGACAAATGGCAAATGGAATAAGCAGGTAAAAGCCGAAGCTCGGAAGGCCATGGCTCGGATGGCTCAATTAAACAAACTTATTTTAGAGAAAACTCCATCTTCATTAATTCCAGTGCTAAAGGTCTTCCAGGCGAAAATTGAACCAGTACTTACTTATGGGGCAGAAATATGGGGGTCAGTTAAGCTGCCTGGGCTGGAAACCCCTCAAAATAAGTTCCTGAGGAGAATTTTGGCAGTGTCCCCCAGAACCCCAGCATGTGTAGTAAGGGCAGAAACAGGAGTCCATGCGACTGGCACTAGGGCCTTGTTGAAGACTGTTTATTATTGGTTGAGAATAATCGAGATGGAGGAAGGGAGGTTACCAAAATTAGTGCTAATGGAGCAGATTATCTCGAGTAACAAAAATAACTGGTTATCAAGAGTTCTGAAGCAGGTATCTAGCTCTGGTATCCCTTTAAATTGGCAGCAGTACGACTACAGGCAGATCCGAAATTGGATTGCACAGAGATTTAAGGACATAAGTGCCCAAGCGGATATTGCACAAGTGACAGCAGTAAAAGCTTGCCCCTGGTTATCAGCCAATAAACAAATTTTCAAAATAGAAAAATATTTAGCTGTGCCCTTGTTTCCCGTCCTGAGAAGATTCTTTACAAAATTGAGGTTAGACCAACTTGGAACAAATATGCTCTGGGGTAGATATAAGGGTATTCCTGTAAGGGAAAGGGTCTGTCTATGTAGGACGGGGGAAGTTGAAACAACGTCCCATGTAATTTTTGATTGCCCCCTATATTCAGACCTGAGGAAACACCAACTGGGCAGGATCTTTTATACCAGCACCCCTAAGTCTAAAGAGCACTTTTTGCAATATTGTTTGTTAGGTTCCAACTTGCAGTTGGTAAAATGGATTGCTAAATTTGTGGTAAAGTTGATGGGAAGGAGGACAAAGTTGGTGCAGCAAAATGCGGTAGATTGTAAGAATGACCACTTGATCTAACAATGTAATTTTAATAGCAGTTAACACTGATTGGGTAGACAGAGGGGCGACATTATAATATAATTTTAATTATATGTAAACGGTATTTTAAACGATTGTATTTTATCCCGTATTTTATCCCGATTTTATTTTAGATCGTATTTTATTCTAATTGTATTTTAATTGCGAGTTATTCCAATCTCACTTAATTTGTTTTTACCAAACCTTTGTAATGATTTGTCTTTGGAATTCTGCACTTGATATGGCCCAATGGGCTAATCAATAAATAAAATTGAATTGAAATAAGCTTTGCATGAACTGAATAGGGCAATCACCACTACTAAGGAAACCTCAGGTATTTTTAGAGAAGCTGCAATCACAATAAGCTATGTTTCTTCAATAAGTGCAAATTTTCTTTGAATCAATAGATTGGCCTGTTTCCACTCCCAGGAGGCTGCAGGGAGCCCTACTAAACCCAAAACAGGGCACGGGGGGGCTGCGTGTCTCCCCCGCAGTGTGTGTGTGTGTGTGTGTGTGTGTGTGTGTGTGTGTGTGTGTGTGAATGTGACTACTTGAGGGCTCCTGGATTGGAGCTGAAAGGCGAAAGGGATGCAGTACACTCCCTCCCACATGCTGGGGTAGACCAGGTGTCTCGATAGGAAAACACTTAATTTCTCCCCTGGCTCAAGCTGATGAAGGGAGGAGAACTTGTGGCTCAGAGGTTAATACAACTGCCTAACATGCAGGCAGCCCAAGTTCGAATCCAAGTAAGGGTATGGCTAGCTGATGAGAGCTAAATAGCTTGAAATAGATATATACTAGTCTCCCTTTATTTCTTTATCAGCGAAATATAAATTTGATACCTTCATTCATTCATTTGTCATGCTTATGTAGCGTACTTTGGAGGTGGTAACCCTTTAGAGCTGTATGCCATGAAATTTCATTTTAATGTATGCCGATTAGTATACATTTAAAGTGACAGTAATGTTATTCTAAAGTTCTAATCCAAAAACCTCTAAAAAACATGGTTGTGTTGCAACTGTGAATGTTTTTTTAACGAGGAACCAAATGAGAGAATGCCACGTCCCTGTTCACGGCTTATGCCTGGAGACACGCTAATGGGGACAATACGGACAGTACAATAATTTTACATCGTGTGCAATGCTTGCCTTGCATAAGCAAAGCCAGGTGCACATCTCTCTTAAACCCTGTTGTATTTGGAGGTACACGAAGACTTTTGGGGCAAGGGTTATTAGCTCAATCAGTCAACCCAAAGCATCAACATATGCATAGGGAGTTGGCAAGGAGCGAAACTGTGAGATCGGGGATACAATGGAATATTAGTTGGGGCAGAGATCATACAACTCTGTGCATGTCATCCTCATTTTGGGCACAACGAAAACCGTCAAAAATTGTTGTCTAAGAAGTGCAAAGTTTGCCTTCAATCAACAGCCGAAACTCCTGTTTTAAGCTCCATTGAACTTGGTAGCAGAGAAAGTCTGAGAATTTTGTGGGTGACAAGAGCATTCTGTCCTGAACCCCACAGAGGCGTGAGCAGTTTGTGGTTTTAATGTCTTGAGTAAAAGATGTTTTCTTTTCACTGATTTTTTTTTTTTAATTTGATTTATATGCTGCCCTTCTCCGGAGACTCAGGGCAGCTTACAGTGCGTTAAGCAATAACCTTCATACTTTTGTATATTTTATACAAAGTCAGCTTATTGCCCCCACAAACTGGGTCCTCAATTTACCTACCTTAGAAAGGATGGAAGGCTGAGTCAACCTTGAGCCTAGTGAGATTTGAACTTGCAGTAATTGCAGGCAGCTGATGTTAATAACAGTGCTTTAGTCTGCTGCGCCACCAGGGCTCCTGATGTATGTTTTTAGGCATCTCTCAACATTCTCTGTCCCGCTGTTCCTGATGGTCGTTTTGTTTCGGAAAACCTCCTGCCATATCTCACCAACCCTGCTGCCTCTTTTCTGTCCTCCTTATCCTGACTTTTGGATCGTGGGAATCCTTTAGTCCAGGGATCCACAGCCCCTGGTCCACAACCCAATGCCGGGCTGCAGCCTGTTTGAAACCAAGCCACAGAAGTGTGGGTGAGCATCTGTGTGCATGTGTGAGCAGCTGCACTGGTTGACTTTTTTTTTGGAAAAGTTTTTCAGTTTTATTTCTTGTAAACATAATATAAAATGTACGTTTTCTTATATGTAATTAATCATACATATACATGTTTTCCTTAAAGAAAGCATTAAAATAAGGCATTTTATTTTATTTTTTTTAATAATTTTTATTAAACATTTTTTAATACGAACAAACAACAACAAAACACACAAACAAACAAAAATCCATCTTTACATCTTCTTTTCATCTTTTTTTCGCATCAGTAATCTATATTTATACATTTTCTCTTTCTTATCTTAATCTATCTCTTATACATATAATCCTAGTACATCATATGTACGCATTCTCTTAATCTAAATTATTTTATTTACATTTAACATAAACAGGAACCTAGTTTCCTTTCCACAATTTATATCTTCTCATTTGCTTCCATATCTTTTTTCCTTTTTCTCCTCCAACCATTTATACCATTTATCCCAAACTAAGTAATAATCTGTTTCATCTTTTTCTTGTATCTCCTTTGTGAGTTATCCGTTTCCGCACATTCCATAATTTTTCTAATCACCTTGTCTTCTGATGGTATGTCATTGTTTTTCCAGTTTTGAGTGAAAACTATTTGTGCTGCTGTCAATATGTGAATAATTAAATATCTTATTTCTTTTTCATACGGCCCGGTAATTATTCCCAGTAAGAACGTTTCTAGCCTCATTTGTATTTGTTGATTTATAATTTCTTCTATTTGTATTTTAATTGTTTGCCAAAATTGTTTTGCCTTCTGGCAGGACCACCACATGTGGTAATAATGCCAACTGTCCAGGTGCCCAAGCTTTGCACACGGAACGGTAGTGTTTGCCTTGAAGACAGGAACCAGTTGGTTCTTCACGTGGTGTGATCCAGTTTCCGTTTTGGTGTCCGGGGGGGGAGGCCAATACCCTCCCCCTGACCTTCCCCTTTCTCCCGAATCTCCCCTTTCTTCTCTCTTAATCCTAGATATCCAGCCCCCCATCTCAGAGGGGTATAAATAAGTGTCTGCTTCCATCCTGGGCTACACTTTGCAGGCTGAAGATCGCAAGATGAAAACTCTGCTGCTGTCCTTGGTGGTGATGGTGGGATTTGTGTACCTGGTCTCAGGTAGGGCCACCAAGCTTTGATCTTAGGTGAAAATCAAACAAAAAAAGGGGGGGAGGCAGTGGGAGGTATGATATTTGAGGCAGTTGTGCTCCGTTCTGGTGGTGGGACTTTCTCCTTGTTCTGCACTCCATAAGGAGGGTCCACAGGAGCCTTTGGCAGAGAAGAGGGGGGTCTCCATTTGGAGAGAAGCCCATAGCTGTGACAGCGGCTTGTTCCAGGCTGGCATTCTGGGGTAGACTGCCTCTGAAAGTGGATGTTCCTTTTGATGGTGGATTCTGTTATGGAATTACTCCTGGGAATAAAATAAAAAATGTTTCCTTTTCTTAGCCTTCTATCTGCCTCTGTCTGGTTTGTTGTTGTTGCTCGGTATTTTTGATTGTACGGCCAAAAGGGATGAATGAGCCTCCTTCAAGTCAAGCCTGCACATTCCTCAACACCAACCGTAGATTGTTTGTCACAGCTGAAGTTTCTGATATTGCAGAGTCTAGCCGACAGCCCCGGGTGTCTCCCATCCTAGAATTAACCAGCCCCAACCTGCTTAGCTTCCAAAAAGAGACCAGCTTCTGAGGTTGCCGTTTGCTTATATTTTATGGCCTGTTTCAAAACAGATGATTTTTTTCTATCCCAACTTTTTTAGTTTTATAATGACCCCAGGAAGCAAAAGAACATAATCCTCCTTCCTCCTAATTTCCCAGAGTAACAACCCTGTGAGGTAGGTTGGGCAGAGAGACATCACCCAGCTGGCTTGATGTCTAACTTGGGACTAGAACTCACCATATCTCCTCGTGATTGGACCAAAGTCACCCAACTATCTTTCACAGCCAAAGTGGGACTAGAATTCACCATCGTTGGGTGATTGGCCCAAGATCACCCAACTGCCTTTGTTGTCTAAATTGGGGCTAGAATTCAGAGTTTCCTGTTTCTAGACCATTCGATCTTTCTAGGGAAATTGTCACAGCTGACCTTACTACCGAAAGATCTACCATCTAATTTATTTATTTTTATTTATTTATTATCAAATTTATATACCGCCCTTCTCCCGAAGGACTCAGGGCGGTGTACAGCCAAAGTAAAAAACATAGATACAAACATTAAAATACAGTTTAAAAGATATATATACGTTTGGCCCCATAATTAAAAGAACAATAACAAACCTATTAAAAACATTTTAAAAAGTGTTAAGCCAGCCCGGCTTGCTGAAAAAGAAAGGTCTTCAGGGCACGGCGGAAGGCACCGAGGTCATGAATTCTTCGTATCACTGGGGGCAGCTGATTCCAGAGGGTAGGTGCCCCCACAGAGAAGGCCCTCCCCCTGGGGGTCACCAGTCTACATTGCTTGGCCGATGGCACCCTGAGGAGGCCCTCTCTGTGGGAGCACACAGGTCGGTAGGAGGCTATTGGTGGCAGAAGACGGTCTCGAAGGTATCCGGGTCCTGTGCCATGGAGCGCTTTAAAGGTGGTAACCAACACCTTGAATCGCACCCGGAAGACCACTGGGAGCCAGTGCAGCTCACGCAGGAGAGGTGTTATGTGGGAGCGCCATGCAGCTCCCATAACTACCCACGCGGCCGCATTCTGGACCAGCTGGAGTCTCCGGGTGCTCTTCAAGGGGAGCCCCATGTAGAGAGCATTACCGTAGTCCAGGCGAGAGGTAACGAGGGCATGAGTGACTGTGCACAAGGAATCCCAATCTAGGAAGGGCCACAACTGGCAGATCAGGCGAACCTGATAAAAGGTCCCCCTGGCTACAGCCGTCAGATGTTCCTCCAAGGACAGCTGCGTATCCAGGAGGATGCCCAAATTGCGAGCCCTCTCCGTGGGGGTCAAGGACTCGCCCCCAATAGTCAGTGATGGAGTCAACTGACTATATCGGGATGCCGAAACCACAGCCACTCAGTCTTGGATGGGTTGAGCCTGAGCCTGTTCCTCCCCATCCAGATCCACACAGCCTCCAGGCACCGGGACATCAGAGTGCAAGATCATAAAAATAAATACCAAACCAAGATTTCTGTTTTGTTTCTTTCATTCAGGATATGTTTTGAAGTGTCACAAATGCAATGAAACAGTTTGTGATCTCAAGGAGGCCTGTGAAGTAGGGAAGAACCTATGCTTCATATTGCAGAATAATAATGATACAATGGGTAAGCATAGTTCTTATCATTTATCGCAGCTTTTCTTCCTGAATCTAGATCTCCCAAATGCTGCCAAGAGTTGGTGGACATGTAGGGCCTGCCTGTGCTCCGTCTGGTTTCCCCCTGTTGCTGGACAGTTGAAGGACTCAAGGAAAGGGGGGGCTTGGAATGGGGAGGCCCATCTGACCCAGAAGTAGCTCAGATTGGAGCGGGAAACCTTATTTAGAGAAAGGGGGAGAAAAAATCTGGGAGAGCTGCTGGTTTCTTCTGGAATTGACCGACTTTGGACTTGGCACATTAAGCCATGTAATTAATATCCAAAGGAGAAGGAATTGTCCCAAATCATGTCAAAACAAAGGATTTTCTCCAGAAATATCTCGTTTATTCATTTACTCCTGTGTATTTCCTAGAGGAGGAAAGAGGTCTGCCTTCCTACTGGGAGGGAACGCACAAATATGTTTACCATTTTGTTTAGCACCAGCCACAGATCCGTTCTTTGGTGTTTTTAAATTTTGGTCTGTGTTTCTTTCCCAGGAATGCAGGCTATCCAAGGATGTGCTGAAACCTGCCCTATCGCAGGACCAGATCAAGAAGTGAAGTGTTGCAACACAGACTATTGCAATAGTTACTTCTAAAACCGACGAATCCGTTTCACTTTTCTTTCATCCAACATGGAAAATCCTTGATGATTGATGCTTCTGGCCTTTACCACAAGGGGGTCCATAGTCCCCCTTCTGCTTTCTTGGACACCTCACCATCTTTCCTTTTTCTCTTGTTCTACAACTTCATTCTGCCAATTCTGTCGTGTGGTGATTGAATAAACCTTTGCATTCTATTCAGCTGTGTTGATTTTTTGAGTTTCCCCCCCCCTCCTCAAAACTGAACCTTCCTTTCACAAGTTAGAAAGTTTTCCTCCATGATCCAGCAGGCAGAGATGCTGGAATGAGGAAGATTAGGCCCAATCTGAAATTCAATGAACAAAGCGAGAATCCCCGACCTGAACAAGAAGACCACATCAAAATTAACACAATAAGGAGCAAACCGCTTCTTTAAAAAATGACCCCATATATGGCCCTAAAGAAGAAAACCAATACACCCAAATTAAACACAATAGGGAACAAACACCTTCCGTAAATATAACCCTATATATGACCCTAAAGAGAAATATGTCCCTATATATGAACCAGTGGAAACATGACACTTTTAGAAGAAAACAACAACCAAGAGCAAAGTCCCTACTATCTCCCCTAGCCCACTCTAATAAAACCTCTCTGGAACTCAAGAATCTCTTTCATAGCCTCTCCCAGAAGAATAGGAGCCTGGATAGCTCAACAGACTAAAAGCACTGTTATTAACATCAGTTGCCCGCAATTACTGCAAGTTCGAATCTCCCAGGCTCAAGGTTGACTCAGCCTTCCATCCTTTCTAAGGTAGGTGAAATGAGGACCCAGTTTGTGGGGGCAATAAGCTGACTTTGTATAAATATACAAAAAAGGATGAAGGCTATTGCTTAACGCATTGTAAGCCGCCCTGAGTCTTCGGAGAAGGGCGGCATATAAATCAAATTAAAAATTATATATACCTCTAAAAAAAGCAATCGTCAATTGTCAATCGTCACCTTCTTTTTAAAAAGGTGGCACAACCCAGCATTCCTGTGATAGGAAGAAAAGTATCCCAGATCTCCTTCAGGGGGGGAAAGGTGAATATTGGTGATAGGACATTCAGTACTCAAGGGAATAGAAACTATAGTCCGTAGACCGGACATCTAATCTAGGGAGGGAGGTTGTCCCCCTGGAGCAAAAATCAAAGATGTGGCTGAGAACCTTACTAAAATAATCAACTCCATGGATTACTAACCCTTTCTTCTCCTACATTTGGGGATCAATGACACTAAAAACAATAACAACAGATTATAAACAGCTAGGGAAGAAAGTTAAAGAATTAGGAGCATAAGTGGTCTTTTCATCTGTACTTCAAAAAATAAACCAACACCCACCACCACCAAGGCCAGCAGCAGAGTTTTCTTCTTGCAATCTTCTCTGCAGCATGCAAAGTGTAGCCCAGGATTGGAACAGGCACTTATTTATACCCCTCTGAGATATTGTTCTTGGGGGGTTGGGTGGATATCAAGGATTGAGAGAGAAGAATAGGGAGACCCAGAGAAGGAAGAAAGAATGGGAGGGGGGATTTGTGGTGTCTTTTTCCCTCTGCCACAAAACTGTTTGAGACCAAATGAAAAATCAACTGGCATTCAAGGCAAACATTACCATTCCATGAACAAAACTTGGGCACCTGGGAGTTGGCATCTATTCCTGAATGTCTAGAAGGTAGCACAATCTTTGCCTAATTCAAAATTAAATAAGATAATTTAATTATCTTATTTAAGATAATTAAGTAAGAGCCTGTAGTACAGTGGACTAAGCCCTGTTATTAACAACTGCTGCCTGCAATTACTGCAAGTTTGAATCTCACCAAGGCTCAAGGCTGACTCAGCCTTCCATCCTTTCTAAGGTAGGTAAAATGAGGACTCAGATTGTGGGGGCAATAAACTGACTTTGTATAAATATACAAAAGTATGAAGGCTATTGCTTAACGCATTGTAAGCCGCCCTGAGTCTCCGGAGAAGGGCGGCATATAAATTAAAGCAAAAAAAAAAAAAAAATAGAACATACCTCTACAAATTTCAGCCCACCAGCCCACCGCTCTCACAAGTTGAGCTGCACATATGCACACGATCTGGCCAGCCACTCGCATGGCCCAATTCTGAATTAGGCCAGAAATAGGCCACGACCACACATGAAGTGGGCTGCAGCCCAGGAGTTGGGGACCCCTGTGCTATGTTATTTGAGAGACCACTTCTTCCCAATTAAATCTGTTCCTTCCATCAGATCCCGCAAAAGGAGGCATGTGGTGGGTCCTGACTGCTTAGGAACGACTTCTGGTGGGACCCAGTTCAGGCCTGCCTTAAGGAACATCAGTCCCACTGAAGTAATGTCGGCTCCATCCCTGTTTTTAATATCACTTCTTTATAGGGTTTTTGCCACTCAGAGATGTATTTTGTGAGATGATGGGAACAGCTTTTAGTTGTGAAGCTAAGACTGAGACAACAAAGAGTAATTCAGATAGGGTTCAGTTGTGTATTTGCTTACACACAATACAGAGAACCTTCCTTCTCTCATCTTAACAGATATATCTTGGGAGATTCCAGAGAGGTGCTATCCTAAATCTCGTCCTCTGTCTTGTATTTTGTTGGGCTGCCTCTTGTCTGCCTCTTGTGTGTCACACACACACACACAAACACACACACACACACATGAACATGTTGTGGAATGTCCTCTCTCCTTCCTGGGAAAGGAAGGGCTACGTCATTGTGGTCCAACACACTAGCCCTACAGTCTCCATCCCTCACAGGTCACTCACCTCTGGCCAGTAGTGGGATTTAGCCAGTTTTCACCAGTTCAGTAGAACCAGTAGTTAATTTTTTGTGGAGTTTGGCAAACCGGCTGAATAGCGTGCCTCACCACGCCCGACCCCGCTTCACCCCTCCCTCCAAGATAGAGAGTGCTAGGGAAGCAAGGCAAGCAGTCGGGTGAGGCGAGGCATCCCTTGACATGAGTGATGTCAATTTGGCCATGCTCACCCAGTCACATGATGACCCAGCCATGCCTACCCAGTTGGTCATTAGTGCAGAGAACTGGTTGAATCCTACCACTGCCTCTGGCACATCAATCCAAATTGGGGTGTCTATGTGTATTTTAGCATCATTATTGGGAAGGGGGCTTTATTGCATTCCTGAGATTGCTTTTTCTTTCTCCCACCCAACCTCATCCTGGCAGATGAACTTTCCCAGTGGTTTCATTGAGCTCATCAAAAAGAGGGAAGAGACTTGGCATTCATGGCATGAGACACTGGACATCCAGGTGGTTCTTACTCTGATGGTGATCTAGAAGTCCTTCAAGTCCTACCCTTCTCCCAAGCGTTGGGCAAGGGTGGCTGGAGCCCCTATACAAGAAAGACATTTGTGTGGTTGATCAAATTTGCCATTTCTAACTGTTATTCTTACCTTTTCTTTTTTCTCTCTCTCTAATGTGTATTTGTTGTTTTCTTTCTTATGCTATGTGGTGCTCCTAAATCAAATTAAATTATTATTTTTTAGAAAAATTCCCATTCAGCCCCAATGCCCAGCTAGGTGGTCTCTGTTGTCCCTTTTAACAGTCATACTCCAGGATTGAGGGAAGCTTGAGAGCAACCTTCAAGGCCAACTGTGGGAATCAAAATCCAGATTGTCTCAAGAAAGAATGATGGAGAAGAGGCCTGACATTCTTCACCCCAAATCCCTCCCTCTATTTCAAGGCATCTTCCTCTTCCTCTCAACTTGCCCCAGAGAGTAGAAAGGAAGGGGAAGAGCAGTGTAGGAGTCTGAGGTTTCACTGAGGAAGGACACAGTTGTGGGTTTCTCCAGATATCTGCAACACAGTCCTTTCAGCAATTCCAAGAAGGTTCCGCACCCATTTGCACCACTCAGGTTGCAACTGTGGATTTGCCTTCACTCAACAAATGGGCCCTCCTCTGAACAGGTCTCAGCAAGAGAGATTCCCTCTAAATCTAGCCTGTAGACTAAAGGAGTTCCAAAAATATGGATGAAAAAGACAAAGGACAGTGAGAACAGAACGGAGGTGTTCAGACATGGCATGGTGGATGTGGTTGGTTGGTTGGTTAGTTAGTTGGTTGGTTTATTAAAGTCTTTGATGAAAAGAAGCAAAGAAAGTTGTTTGTTCAAAGAAAAAAGGAAGAAAGTCCAGTTGCTTTTTGGAAAAGCATCTTTGAGATAGATAGATAGATAGATAGATAGATAGATAGATAGATAGATAG